>BGNK01003308.1:4201-73632 GCA_003297005.1 Symbiodinium sp. clade A Y106 | reverse complement strand
CACCGCCACCGCCACCGCCACCGCCACCGCTACCGCCACCGCTACCGCTACCGCTACCGCTACCGCTACCGCTACCGCTACCGCTACTGCTACTGCTACTGCTACTGCTACTGCTACTGCTACTACTACTAATAATAATAATAATAATAATAATGCTGCACATGGTTGTCGTAGACATGGAAGTGCAGCAGCATGCGCAACGTTGCAATGCCCGTAACAATCAGCGCAGCTAAACAGAGACCACTTGAGGCAGGAAGCAGTGACAGCAACAACACGAACAGCAAAAGCACAGAGATAGCCATGTCCAGTGTATATACTCGGAATAGGAAATCCGGTGTTGGTGTACCAGAGATGACGGCGACAGTGCTCGTAATTACGCTTATGGCCACTATTGCTTGAGCAGCGACAATAATCATAGGACTGGTCGGGGTTGAACTCGCCAGGGATCGCCGTCGTGATTGTCGTTCCAGTCGTCGCACATGTTGCAACAGGCAGCTGTTCTGGTAGCTAACGGCAGCAATAGCGGCAGCAGGAAGAGGATCAATGACAATCCCTGCCCTCGAACAACAAAACTCCAGCCCCAGTATGCAAACCCCAACTCCCATGAACCACACCCTGCTGGCGCACCGCCGTGCAGACCGGGATCGCACCCGGTGTCTCTGCCTGCGGTTGGAGTCGAGACCTAAATGTTGGGATTGGACTAGGACTAGGATGTAAGGTTTAGGGAACCCAGTAGTAGGAGGTTTGGGGTTTAAGGTTCGAGGCTTTGATTTCGGTTGAAGGTGATTGCCGCAATGCGGTGTGAGATAACGCCCTGCTTAGAGTTTCACGATTAGGACTGCAGGGCAGCCGTTCATTCGCCATGAATCCCATGACGGCATGAACCTTCAGCAGTTTCGGCCTCAACCCGAAACCCCAAAACCCTAAACCCAGAATCCCTAAACTCTACAAACCCAAACCTGAACCATGAAAAACCTGATCAAAGCCGCCAAATCTGTTCAGACCTTCCTTACATCCACCGATATTGGAGCCTTGGTTGAAGAGGGTTTTGGGGCATAGTAAAGGTTCATTGCTCAACCCCAAAGCTCAAAGCCCAAACCCCGGAACCCCCCTGTTCTCTCAAGCCCTAAACCTTGCACCCAAACTTGAACCTTAAAGGAACCCTTAAAGGAACCCTTTAACGGACCCTTTGGAACGGGACCCGTAAAGGAATCCTCTTCAAGGCTTCAATTAATCCTAAACCGTAAACCCTTCAAAGCATCTCAAAGCCTCCGCAGAGGCCAGCGTTGCCGCATCGTCGAGCACGTCCAAGGCGCGGTCGGGCAGAAAGCGACCTCAGTCGTTGTTATTGGCGGCTTTGGGTTTGGAGTTTAATGAAGCGTCTACGCTTATAAGGTTTTTTTAAGATTTCTGAGGATTTGGGGTTTTGTGGTTCAGCGTTCATGGGCTTAGGCTTGGCAGTTTAGGGTCTACACGGCTTGGAGTTTAGTGATTTCGGGTTGAATGCTTTGGGCTTTTGAGCATTTAGGCATAGGGGTTTTGGTTTAAGGCTTATGTTTTGTTGAAGGCTTGGGTTTTTGGGCTAAATTTAGGTTGGTTTTTCTGGCTTAGAATTGCTGGTGTGGGGTCGCAGGCCAAAAACTGTGGCTCGAGCGGTTCTGGTTTTGGGATTCAGGCTGCTAAACGGCCAACTTTACCCCTGACGCTAAGGAATATGTAAACCTTAGATCGCATGAGACTTTTTCCAGGGTTCTTGGAGCCCTCTCGATGCCATGGTTTGCCTGGACATCCTGCTCCAGACACGTCCACGCAATCAGCATCCCGAGCAAAAGTTTTCGCCGTGACGTCGTCAAAGACAGAATAATGCCACAGGGACTTTTTGCATGCACTTCTGCGAGATGTCGCACTGAAACTTCACGATGTACGGGACCTGCAGGTTCGTGAAAACCTGAACCGTTGTGCCCCAGGCAGAACAGGAATTGCCCACCTTGAAAGCGCTGCCCACCTCGAAAAGAGGCGAGATTTCTTCGGCCAGGTGGCCCTGAATTTATTTGTTAGGGTTTAGGATGGGTTAAGTCATGATGAGCTATTAGCTAGAGCTGCACTTCAACCGCAACCACACGACCGCGGGCCTGGTTCACATCTTCCGTCTGTCTGGGCGGCGCTGATCTAGACCTTGGCGTGAGCGCGCCCTGTAGATGCCGGCATAGAATTGCTGCTGAGACTTTCAGCTGTGATTGCTCGTGAAGCCGACGGAAGAACTTCTGGAACTTCCCGTGATTCACAGCACTCCTCGTCCTGAGTAGGCGCGCAACCTAAGATGGGAACCGCCGCTGGTGAAGTCGGGCGATCATACCCCGTCCAGGGTTGCAACCGCGCCGGCAACGGCTGCCAATGTCGAGGAGAAGTTCACCGGGACAGGGACAAAATGTCGCCCCATCGCACCTTGGGATCATGCCTTGGCCTGGGAACGTGCCGCGTGCGCGGCTTTCTTCCTGAATTCTTCGCAGACTTTGCTTGCGAAGCCATCAGCATGAAAATCAGGAGCCGGCTTCAACCTATACACCGGAAAAGCTACCTGGCCAGAGCGCTTCACGAGGTGGATCTCGCTTGACATCCTCCGACTCCACAAGCGTTGCTCCAGCAGCTTGCTGAGGCTGCTTGCGCCCTGGCGTCACGCGTCGCCGTTTGGAAGAAGCAGACTGGAGAAAATGTGTTGGGACTCGAGTTCCCTCAATTCCAGGTCCCTTACACAAGCCATTTCTAAGTCCTGAACCTTAAACCTAACCCTAAACAAAAACCCTAAAGGCTAAACCCTGAAAGCCCTCATGGCTCGGTGCTTCAAGTAGTAGCATTGGTATTAGTGTTCGTATTCGGGTTAGTAGCAGTATCAGCACTGGTAATAGTATCAGGATGCTTGCGATTTCATTTCTTCGGTGTCTTGCCGGTGTTGCTAGCTGCACCACCTGCTGAACACGAGTACGTGCCTCACGAGTTCAGTGACACATATGCCAGAAGCGACTGAGCGCTCCGCAGAGGCGTCGGATCGGTTGGACAGAAGGAAATCCCAGGTCCCAAGTCTGCATCTCAAACAGCGTCATGCCAAACAATGAAGCCGTGAAATCACCAGCCGAACTGCGGCTCAGGCCCGAACAGGCAGGCAAGCAATCAGGCAAGCGAGCAACAAGCAAGCAAGCAAGCAAGCAAGCAAGCACGGAGCCCTTCAACCAAGTCTCTCTTTTCCAATGAGGCTCGCAAGACTTCGCTGAGGCTAGCACGCGAATTACTGTAGATTTGTTGCTGAGATTGCAGCATCCTGAAAAGTCGTCCGCCCGCTCTTGCGGCCCGCTCTTGTGGCGGGCTGCAGCTTGCAGGCTGCAAAGGCAGCCGAGCGACCCGGTCAATAGGCATTGGTCGCCCAGGATGCCTGATCGGTTAACATCACTCCCTCCTGCTGTCCGCAGTTAGAAGTCTCAGTTCTATGCGCTTTATCTGGTAGGTACCTGGCGTTGAGTCTCCTGCTTTCGCTCCACCAACCGTCGCAGCCCAGGCCTCGCGTTTAGAGCCGCGCACACGAGCGGAACAAAAAGTGGAGCCAGATATTACTGGGTCTAGCACCACCAGCTCTGCACGATGCAAGGGGGCGGTCAATGTCCAACTCTCGGACATCTGACTTGCCCACAACATATCCTCCACGCGGTGAATTCCTGCGACGTCGTGACAGTGGTGAGTGCACCGAATGTTGCGAGCTGGGCCGAGCACCACGTGGGCGGCGAAGCCGAACGTAGACACCGCGACCAGGAGCCGCTCTTTTGCCCAAGACGCAAACGTGTGGGCCTGGCGAGAAATCTCGCGGAAAAAGACACACCACAGCACAGCCACGCCGCAAATTCTGCACGGACGGCCTTCCTAAGCTGCTCCGGGGGCGCTGCACGCCGCGCGCCGGTAATGCTCAGGTCCGCATCCTACAAAGCTTGTTGCAACGGCCACCCGACTCCAAACACGTACAGGCGGCCTCGGCAAGAGTGAAGGTGGCGTGGTCACCGGGGTCAACGGCCGCTAACACGCGGATGTCACCGGCAATTGCCTGACCGGTCCTCTCGGCTGTAAACAACTTTCGCGAAGGCAAACCACAGTGCCACGAGGAAGTCGCTCGTGTAGGACAGCCAGGGCGCTTCCTGCGCGTCCATCGGAAAACCCGCCTTCGGGTTCGTGGCAATGTGCTGCGCCACCGTGACATCTTCGTCACCTCGAGACGGACTGAGCTTAGATTTCGTAGCCTCGGGCGTCATACGGAACAACGGCCTTTGGCCACCCGACAGTGCTCCAGCGTGTCGGCGCCGCGCCAAAGCATGCCAGGGACTGGTGACTTCTTTGTCAAGCTTGGTTTTTTCACATAAGAAAGCACTGCACGCCCACGACGACGCTTGCCGCGCACCCAACTTGCGGGTTTAAGGTTAAGGGTGTATCTGTAGGGGTTACCTTAAACTACCATAGCCTACCTTTCTGTAGGTTCTTATTCTGAGCCCCAATATACAATTTTTTGAGGGGCCCTACAAAAAGAAGTAAGTTCGGATGTTCAAGCAGGGCTTAATGAGGGATGGGGTTGAGGACCTGGGATTGAGGGGAAGGGCTCAGGGAAAGCCCTAAACCCTAAACCCTAAACCTAAACCCTAGGCTCTAAACCCTAAACCCTAAACAGCTTCAATACTAGAGGAAGGACATCTCGATGCCGAACCCCATAGGGTTTAGGGTTTAGGGTTTAGGATCGCCGTAGACTTCAGCTGAAGCAGGCACCACGACAACCCAAATCCTTAAACTAAACACCACTACACACAGCTCGTTTTGGATGGGATCATGATCGCACTATGTACTAGGCGTCGATGTCAACAGTCCCCAAAAATGTTTATAGTTGGGGTTCCAGATTAAACGCTAAGGGAACTTAGACTATCCAAAATCGATACCTAGACAACCCCTGTAATCCTAAACCACCTATAGCTTCTTTAACCTAGGAACCCTTATATCGCACCCCTTATAGATCCCTTAAAGGAACCCTTTTTTCGGAACCCCTTCTTCAGGCCTCAGCTCCCGACTCGGGGCCCCCCCCACTTTGAAACCCCAGACTCCAAAAAAAGGAAAGTCCTCAACCCAAAGCTCAATGCGCTTAGGGTTTTGGCCTTAGAGGGCTTATAGGGATAATAGGGGTTCTATAGGGATTATCGGGATTATAGGGGCTATAGGGCTTTTGACAGGGCTGAATAGGGTTTATACGGCTTATAGAGCTTACAGGGCTTATAGGGTTCTTTTTTTTTAAGTTAGAATGACGGCCTTCTTCGTACGCCGGCTTCTAACTAGATTCCGTTCCTGCATTTAGGGTTCAGGGCTTAGGGCTTCAATTCTTCAAGCCTACACCAAAGCACTAAACCCAACCCCTGGAAAACATCCTAAAGAGGCCTTGCTCCCTTCCTTGGGCTCCGGCCTCTAAGGGCGCGAGAGCCCACCACGGCCGCACGCACGGCCTGGGCGAAGCCGGGAGCGGGGTGCTCTAGGTTGGGATCCTGGGGTTAGGGTGTCCAGTCAAAAAAGACTCATCTATCGTTGCGGTGGCCGAAGCTCCGTGCCAACTGTGAGGGTTTCAGGAAGATGCAGTTTAGGAGTTTGAGGTTTCTGTTTCAGTGTCCTTGGAGAATAGGCACTGAAGGAGTCCAGCTGCCTGGACATCTTGAGATGTTGGCTTGACCATAATATAGGGCCCTTAATAATTGGAATAGGGTTTTGGGGCCCATTATACCATAAATATAATAATGAACCTGCTATAGGTAATTGTTAAGGCCCTTACATTACCGCATGAAAGGACAATGGCACGACCTGTAGAGTCAAAGACCAGCATAAAAGAGACCTCAGCCGCTCGAAGAGATTGAATAAGGAAGGGTCGCATCGTTCTTTCAAGGCATATCAAGGCTAATGATCCGAATTCCGGCAAACCCTGAACTTACAACCCTCCCGGGCTAAGCCCCTACTGCAGGATCAAAACACAAGGGCAATCAAAGATATCCCGTTGAAGGACAAGACTAGGGCATGTTTCATGCGGATGCTCCCCCAAAGCTTAAACTCCCCAACGCCACAGACAGAACCCTAAGCAAAAAACCTTAAACCCCTAAACCCTAAACCTGAAACTCCTAAACCGGCTACCCCTACATCTGCAAGAGCCCCGAAGCCAGAAAGTCCGGAATATTACCATAAACCCTAAGAGCCCTAAACCCTGAACCCTAAACCCTAAACCCTAAGAACCCTAAACCTGAACCTTCAACCCTAAACCCTAAACCCTAAGAACCCTGAACCCTCAACCCCAAGCCCTAAACACTAAACGCTTAATGCTTTGCCGGCCTCCCGGGTCACGGAAACGCCGTGATGCTGCCTTCGGTGTTGGGTTTGAGGCTTCGGGTTTAGGGTGTAGCGATTCATCTGTGGGGCTTAGTGAGTAGAATGGGGTTTTGTGCATAATATACTAGAATTACTTAAATACATGGGACTGTAGGGGAAACTTCTCTGTCTCTGAGCGCCCGCGCTTCGGTTTGTGGGGTGAAGGGAGCTCTTAGAAAGCCCTAAACCCTAGAACCCCCTTGGGCCCTTGTTGAGTTCGCACTTCATGGTTGCAGAGTTTCGTGCTGTTTGCTGTTGGGCTGAGATTGCCCGTTTGGGGTCTGGGCCCCTGCTTAGGGCTCAGAGGCAAGTTGGCAACAACCGAAGCCAAGAGTGCCCTAAACCCTAAACCTTGTTCTGCAACCCAGTAAATAAAATACCCCAAAGACTGTAGGTTTCTGGATTGCTGGTACAACCCTCAACCCTCAACCCTGAACCCTCAATCATGAACCCTGAACCCCTACCTTGATTCCAAAGAACCGACCTTTCTAAAGACTTATGCAAGGATATCATGACAAGGAGCCCTAAACAAAAGGGTAGGTTATTTGGGGTCCAGGCATGCCCCAAGCAGAACTCGCGAGCTTGCAGTGGCCGCGAAGTCGACATTTCTCTTGAGAGGCCTAAAAAAGGGGTGGGATGAAGGTAGGTAAGAGGAACCCTACAGCCCTAAACCCTAAACCCCGAAACCCTAAACGGCCCAAAACCCAGTGAAGTTTCAGTGGCCCTTAAGTCGAAGCTGGGATGAAGCTAGGTAAGGTTACTTAAAGGGTCATGGGACTTACAAACTAGGGTTATAAACCAGGTGACTACGCTTATAATTACTTATAACCTATAACCATACTGACTAAGTCCCGTGATCCTCGGATCCCTTACAAAAGGACTCGGATTTGAGGATTATCCCACCGACCTTCATCCCACCCTTGGAGCCCTTTGATCTCCTGGGTTTCCCTAACCCCTCAACCTTAAACCCTAAACTCTGAACCCTAAACCCTAAACCCGAAACCCTGAACCCTAAACCCTAAACCCGAAACCCTAAACCCGAAACCATAAACTCTAAACCCTAAACCCTAATCCCTCAAAGCTAAACCCTAAACCCAAAGCCCTGTGGAGACCCTTGATTCTCTTGAACCCTATTTCCTAAACCCTAAACCCCTGAACCCCTAAACGGTTTAGGGTTTAGGGTTTAGGGTTTAGGCCCCTACCCCGAAACCCTGAACCCTATCGAGCCCTTTGATTCTCTTGGGAG
Source organism: Symbiodinium sp. clade A Y106 (assembly GCA_003297005.1). Classification (NCBI taxonomy): domain Eukaryota; class Dinophyceae; order Suessiales; family Symbiodiniaceae; genus Symbiodinium; species Symbiodinium sp. clade A. The sequence goes on along the minus strand of BGNK01003308.1, from coordinate 65,963 downwards.
GTGGCTCGAAGACGGGGCGCATCGCTTGCAACATCTCCTCGGCGGCCTCCTGGCGCTAAAATGCCTTAAGCTGACATGCTGGGGGGGCTTAGGGTTCCTTAAAGGGTTCCTTTAAGGATCATCAAGGGTTCCTTGAAGGGATCTATAAGCTGACTTCTTGGAGTGTTGGGGTGTAGAGGGTTTAGGGGTTTTGGGGTTTAGTGGCTTCGGGGTGTAGGGGTCCTAGGGCTTGAGGGCTTTAGGGCTTTAGGGGTTGAGGGGCTTAGGGTTTAGGGTTTAGGGTTTGGGGGTTTAGGGGTTTGGGGGTTTAGGGGTTTTGGGGTTTAGGGGTTTGGGGGTTTAGGGGTTTAGGGGTTTAGGGGTTTAGGGGTTCAGGGGTTCAGGGGTTTAGGGGAGTTTAGGGGAGTTTAGGGGCTCAGGGGTTTAGGGGTTTCGGGGGCTTAGGGTTTATTAGAAATTGTATAGGGTTTGGGTCCGGAGTTTTGCCGGGTTTTGCTTTTTGCTTTTGCAATTTCATTTTTTAAATTTGGGGGACGGCTGGCGGGTTTTGCTTTTTGCTTCTGCTTTTGGCTGGGCTGGGCTGGGCTGAGCTGGGCTGGGCTGAGCTCTCTTCGCGCACGTTTAAGGAAAATTCGAAACTATTGAAAATGCAGTTCAGTTCGAAGCGATATTCACACAATTTCTATTTATTCTGTTCTTGGAGGTTTAGGGTTTGGGGTTCAGGGTTTAGGGTGTACTTTTGGTTTAGGGCTTGGGAGTTCAAATCCAGGGCTAGGGCTTTGGGGCCCTCAAAAAAGTTCGGGCTTAGACTATTGGGCTTCGAAGCCCTGAACACTTCACCTCGAACTCTAAGCCCCGAACTTCAAACCCTCCTAAACCCTAAACCCTAAACCCGAAGCTGCACCCTGTGAAAACCGAGCAAAACCTGTAAAAGCACCTCGACAACCTGGAACCCGGGTTGAACCCCTAAACCCCTAGAGAGCCCTAAACCCCTAAACCCTAAACCCCTAAACCCCTAAACCCCCAAAACCCCTAAACCCCTAGAGCCCTAAACCCTAAATGCAGCCCGGGGTTGAACCTCAGAAGGCTCGAAGAGCTCGACGATGACAAACCTCCGCTCGAAGGCCTTGTCCTGACAGTGGGGAGGGTTCCGGAGTGTCAAAACGTTTGGGGTTTTGGGCTTGGGGTTTAGGGTTTGAGGTTTAGGGTTTAGGGTTTAGGGCTCCGCTTTGGGGGGGAAAGTGGGTATTCGGGATTGGGGGTTAGGCCTGTCAGGCTATCTCTCAGGATTGGGCATGGTTTTCGGGAAGTTGCTTGGTGGAAGGCAGAGGGTAGGGCCTGGGGCCGCCAAGCTTGTTGGAGGACTCTGGCTACGGCCTCGTGCCTCTGTCACGGATTTGCGTGCACGCATGCCTCCATGCATGCACGCACGTATGTACGTTTCGTACGCGCGTGTGTAGGTAGGTGCGGCAGGGTAGCTAGGGTAGGCTAGGGTAGGCTAGGCTAGAGTCGGTAGGTAGGCAGGGAGGTAGGTTGGACGGTCGGTAGGTAGGTAGCTACGTACGTAAGTAAGTACCTATGTGAATGTTGCACATGTCTCGCCTGTATGTGCGCTGCGAACTTCCCATCATGCGGTCTTGCATGAATGTTATCGGCCCGCACAATCTCATGTCGTACTTCAAAACTCTGAGGGGGTCTGAAGGCTGAGTATGTGAAACCCTGAACCCTAAACCTCTATCCAGGGCTTCACCCTAACCCCCATCCGAAAGCCTGCACATTTTTGTTGGCTAGTTCGGGGGTTCAGCTTGGGGGTTCAGGGCTTTGGGTTTAAGAATCCGGGTTTGGGGTCTTGCGTTTTGGCTTCCGGGTCTTGGAAGTACCGGCTCAATCCAACTAGAGGAAGATTCCTGAACAACCTAGAGACTCCAAGATCCCTTAAGCAAGGGATACCCTTAACTCATATTAAGGATCCTGCGAGAATTTAAAATATGTTAAGGGATATGGGAGTCTCTTGGAAGCGGCTTGCGTCCGGATGCCTGGTTTTGGATCAAGCGCTTGTACTCCGCCGTCGTCGTTGCGCCTGGATATCGTTCGAAGCGGGCAGGAACCCTGAATTCCCGGATCGTGCAGTTTAGGGGGGCTTTAAGGTTTAGGATTTAGGGGTCAGGGCCCCCGGAAACAGGGATAGCGGCTTAAGAGCACCATGAGTCGGACTGCAGACGCCTAAAACCTAGCGAGATCCGGGTTTAGGGTTTAAGGGTTGGGGTTTCGGGTTTCGGGTTTAGGGTTTAGGTTTAGGGTTTATGGCAGGCCTGCTGATGCCGTCTCTGCAGTCCTCGACAACCGAATACTTAACCCTGAAAGTCTTTATAGGCATTGCAGGCGCCTTGAATCTGTAGGCTCGGACCCCCGGAATTCCATCGGCACGCCAGGAATTCCCAATCCCTGAATTAACGAGTTCAATTACCCTTTCAGTCTACAAGACTTAGTGAAATTTCTGGGAAGACGTCTTAAAATCTATCAAAGCGCAAGACGTGTCTCCCAAGCTGTGAAATGATGAAGGTGGCACGATGAAGATTTGAGGCTGTGATGCTACAGCCCTAAACCCTAACCCCTTCGAGGCATCGGTTAGGATCAAGGTGGAGGTTGACGGTGCACGACGGCCTGCAACCCTAAACCCGCCAGCAAGTATAGCCGCCCAGCATTCGTTAGGCATGTCAAAAAAGAGAGGGCGGCAGCAGCATTGGGTTGGCCCGTAGGATCCCCGACTTCCTCCGGGCGTACATCCAATCGAGGCGGCGCGGGTCGCCATGCTACTTGGAGGTTAATGGGTAGTTATGAGTAGGGTTATAAGTCGGGCAACGAAACTCCCTACTTATAACTACCCCTGAACCTCCAAGTAGAATCTCGAGGATTTATTGCCAGGGGATGACATTGTCATTCACCCCCTGAAGCCGCTGCAATGGCTTCGGGTCGAGGGTTGAGGGTTTCGGGAGTTGGGGTTCAGGGTTCTATAAAGGATTTACGGTTTCGGGTCTAGGGCTTCGGCACAGAGTTTTGGGCTTCGTGTTTCGGGCATAGCGTGTGGGATTCCGCATTTAAGGCCCGTGCATTTACGGTTACGGGTCTAGTTTCGGGCCGGGGGTGCCTTGATAATTGCCTTGTGAACGCATCCATGAAAACTCAACGCCAGCCGCTAGCGTCCTAAGGCCGTAAATCCCCTAACACCGTGGCTCTAAACCCTAACTCCCAGACCCCAAAGATGTGAACTAAGCACAAGATCCTCAATTAAGCACTCAAAACCCCACACCATCAAAACCCTAAGCCCAGAAACCCGTAACTCCAGACCCTATAGAAACCCGAAAACCCAAAACTCTCAGGCTACTAAACCCGAAAACCCTAAACCCAGTTACATCCGTAGGACCCGCGCCGATGCAGCGGAGCTCGCCGCGCGCAAGAGCGGGCTTGAGCAGGTTTGCCTTGCAACGCAGCTTGGCCTAGCCTTGTGTTAGGGTTTAGGGGTTTAGGGTTTAGGGTTTAGGGGTTTAGGGGTTTAGGGGTTTAGGGGTTTAGGGGTTTAGGGGTTTAGGGGTTTAGGGGTTTAGGGGTTTAGGGGTTTAGGGTCTNGGTTTAGGGTTTAGGGTTTAGGGGTTTAGGGGTTTAGGGGTTTAGGGGTTTAGGGGTTTAGGGGTTTAGGGGTTTAGGGGTTTAGGGGTTTAGGGGTTTAGGGTCTAGGCTGTTTGGGTTCAGGGTTTAGGATTTTGAGGCTTAGGGTTTGCAGTTTACGGTGGTTCTGTAAGGGGTTCAACAAGGGCTCTATGCACGAATTTGTGAAAGTGCTATCAGGGTTTTGTTCTATGAAGGATCTACAGGGTTCAAGGAAGGAGGTCTGCAAGGTGCTACCAAAGTTTGTCGGCTTTACTGGGAGCGTAAAGTGGATTTGAGGCCTTTGTGGTTTTGGGGCTCAGGGATCAAGGCTTTGTGAGTTAAAGGGGTCAGGCTCCAGAGGTTTGGACTTTGGACTGTGGGGCTTTGCCCATTGAAGGCTGAGAGTATAGAGGGAGGCTTCAAGCCTGCACAGTTTAGGGCTTATAATAAAGCACTTGGCGTCTTCGTTTGAAGGGTTTTAACATTTATCGGGACGTGAAGGGTTTCCAGTAGGCCCAAGATATCTGGTGCTAGCGGTGTTTTTAGGATTTGGGCTTACGCGTTAGGGTTTAGGCCTTGGCGGATAAAGTCCCCGTACAACCTAAACCCTAAACCCTTACAACCGCAAGCCCTAAACCCAAGCTTAAGCCTTACACCTCGAACTTCGGCCGGGATAGAAGCCTCAATAGCGCAGTTGGGTCAACTTTCAAAACAAGCAAAACTTTCAAACCCTTCAGACCCAACAATCCCCCGTAAATCCTTAAACCCTAAACCCTGTACCCTGAACCCTACACCCTAAACCCTGAACCCTAAACCCCAAAAAAGAAGGCAGCCCTGCAGCCCCTTAGCAACTCTGCCGCTGAGCTGCCGCATCCATGGAGCTGCCCTTTTCCGTCTCCCCGGCACCGAGGGCCTGGTCTTAGGGAGGCTTTGGGTTTAGGGTTTAGGGTTTAGGGTTTAGGGTTCGGCAGGTGTTCTGAAGGTCTTGTGGGGATCTTAGTTGCTGAGTTCATAAGCCCCCAAAAAGTGTACACCTTCAGTTTCATAGTGGGTCATATTATCCCAAAAAGTGTAGAGTGCATCCACTCAGCTACTAAGGGATGAATGAAGGTTACTTCAGGGTTTATAACGACCCAGAGGGCCCAATACCCCTTAAATAAGGAATATAGCTTAAATCATAATGTGAAGCCCTATATAATTGAGGCCACATTCCTTAATTAAGGTCCCAGCCCCCAAATAAAACCACCGCGCAATGATGATGATGATGATGATACATACCACCATGATACCAACCATGATGATGCCAACCATGATGATACCAATCATGATGATGTTGATGATAACGATGATGACAACGGTGATAAAGATGATGATAACGATGATAACGATGATGATACCTACGATGAAGACAACCATGATGATAACGATGATGCTAATGATGATNTGATGACAACGGTGATAAAGATGATGATAACGATGATAACGATGATGATACCTACGATGAAGACAACCATGATGATAACGATGATGCTAATGATGATGATAGCGCTTGCAGTGACGAAGTGGCCACGGGGCGACCTGCAAAAGGGTTCCTGCGCACAGACCCTTTTCCCAGCAGCTTTCCTCGCCTCGCCAACCTGAAGCAACGAGCCCCAAACTTCAAAACCCTCGGCCCCACCGGCAATTTCGGCCTCTCTGCTGATACTACTTTTGTTGCCAGGCAGCACAAATTAAGTTTCAGGTGGTCTTTTTTGGGGGCTGCTGCCTTAATTAAAGGAATATACCTGCAATTCCATTCTGCTTTAAGGACTATACGTCAAACTATATTATATTATGGTTTAAGGAATATACTTTATATGTTATGATTTGGTTCGTGTGTGTGTGTGCGTGTACGTATAAAAAACCTTAATGAAGGGGTTTTGGAGTTTCGGTTCTGGGAACTCCGATGCTGAGTGGGCTGCCATGTGGATCTCATCGATGAAGAGGATCACCTCCCAAGGAAAATATACTCAATCATATCAATGATGAGGGTAATCGTAATGCTGATGCTAACGATCATCGTCATCATCAGCGTGGAATCGTGGTTATCAAGAATAGCAAGAATAACAATAAGGGCAAAAAGCCGCGGCGATGGTGGGAAGAGGAAGCTAGAGTCTGCAGGGTCCGGGAGTCACCGCTGGGGGTTGCGAGTGCAGAGACTAGTTTGGTCCTCCAGCTTCAAGGCTCGAAGGGTTTAGGGTTTAGGGTTTAGGCTTTTCGAGACTTCATACAACCCTCTGGCAAAGGCAAATCAAAGGCCTAGAAAGGGGTGCTGACTTCCCTTTTCCTTCCACTCCTAGGTAACCCACTCTGACAATTTTCCCGGGCCCCGGCACAACAAAACCAAGACGCACCCGAGGACCTCCAAAACTCTCACCCGAAACCGACGGAAGTCCTCAGTCCGAGCCTCAAATATAACCCCAAGCGCAAATCCGAGACGTTCTCTGGCAGCCCGCACCTCGTCGCGAAGGCCCGCAAGCTCTTTCAGCAGCTTCTGCATGCGCTTCTCGAACTCGCCTCGGTACCTGCTAAGGCTCACGAGCCCTCGACTGATGCCACTGCAAGTTTAGACCACCAAAGGAGCCAAAAACCCGCTTCTTTGAAGCATATATTGAAATATGTCGGGACGTTACGACGGCTTTATGCAAAAACCCTAGAAGAAACGGCTTTTTGGGATCCCATGCAGGTATGCCTTACCAAGGGCGATCATGCAAAATGTCTCGAAGAAACGAGCATGCATGTCGTCGAGAAGGGACCCTGGCGAAAAAATTGACTGCTCCAGCAATACTCACAGCTGCCCCTGAAGAGCTGCCGTAAGATGGGCTGCAACCTTCTGGCAGATCTCCTTTGCCAGGGACTTCCGGAGACTGCCTCTGCGAGCAGAGGCCAAATCCCGCTGCTCTGGCTGCGGTGCACCCAGAGAGCCCAATACCCCCTAATTAAGGAATATAGCTTAAATCATAATATGAATCCCCTTACTATTTAAGGTATATTCCTTAATTAAGGGGTATTGGGCTCTCTGGGCATGGCTCTCGATCTGGTTTGAGAGAAGTTCATCAAACAGCTCGTCTTGTCCGCATGCTGCCGTCATCCCGAATGGGGGTTTCCGAAAATAGGGGGTACCTTATTCTGGGGTCCTTTTAACAAGGATCCTACTATTTAGGGTACTAAATAAAGGGTCCCCTATTTTCGGAAACTCCCGAATAGCCTGGTGAAATGAGCTGATCGGTGAGTCGGTATCGCAGGGTACGAATCTTCAATGGTCCCTGGAAATGCCTGAGCCATAGCCAGGGCTTTAGGGTTTACGGGGGTTTAGGGTTTACGGCGCCAGGCTTAGAGTCAAGCTGATATTCTGGTCTAAGGGATTAGGGCTTGGTGGTGAGGATCTGAAGTTCAGCGGCTGTTTAGGGCTTGAGGTTTAAACGTAAGGGCGGGCTTACTGGGGGTTTAGAGCTTAGGGTTTGGGGCTCATGGATGGTCTCAAACACCATATACGGATTCTTTCCCGCCAGTTACGGATTCAGGGCGTAAGGCATTGGTGATCAGCACAACGCTTCACACTGAACCCTAAACCCTAAACCCTAAACCCCTAAACCCTAAACCCTAAACCCCTAAACCCCTAAACCCCTAAACCCTAAACCCCTAAACCCCTAAACCCTAAACCCTAAACCTGGACTGCAGGGAAGCCCTGCCGGGCTTGGGGCTGGGGCTTTAATAGCCAGGGACAAACTGGAACACCGGCGTAATCCTCTAAGCCATATACCTCATAAGCCTCGAAAGAAACGCTTATACTGTAAACCTCTGTAACCAAACCCTACAACCTAAACCCTACACCCAAAGCCTAGAAACCGACAGCGCAGCCCCGGGCGCACCGGGTGCCACCCACCAGCGAGCCGAGGCTAAGCTGGATCAGCCGGCGGCAGGACTGAAGCTGCCTCTTAAGGCGGTGCTTTAAAGGAACGCTGAAGTGGTCCTCTAAAGGAACCCCTACGGGTTCCCTGAATGTTTTTTTGGCATGTTTAGGGTTCCTTTAAAGGAATGGAGGATTCCTTTTGGGTTTTTAGGTCTCCTTTATGGGATGGGATGCCTGTACAGGATCCCGCTTAAGGGTGGTTTCGGTGGCTCCTCCAAACGGTTTAGATGAGCTTTAGAGTTTGGGGCTCGGGATTTTGGGTTTGGGGTTCGCAAAGGTTTGAGGGCTCCATACAGCTACTGCTGAATTCTTGGGGTCTTGAAAACAGTCGCTTCGTGCTTCAGAGGTTCTATGAGGGGTTTAGCCTTCAGGACGCTGCCTCTCGGGTTTGGCGTTTTAGGCTTCAAGCTATACAATCTGGTTGTGTTTCAGCTTAGTGAGGGATTTTTAGAGCAGGGTTTTGGGTAACATCATACGACAACTATATCAGAAAACGTCAAGGAACAATATCACCAATTATTTAGGCCTCGTATTGCGCAGAGTTGATGGCTGCATTCTGGTCAGGATCCGGTGCGGGACAAGGAACCGAACAGAATTGCACATGCCTCTCCTGGAGCAAGAAAAAACCCTAAACCCTAAACCCAAAATACATATTCTCATACATATATACCTCGATCACATTAAGGCTGCCTCCACAGTTCAAGGAACATTACCTTAAGGATCGCGGCCCTGCAGCTTCCAAAGACAGCAATCCAGAAAAAAGACAATCCGAAACCCCAAACCCCTCATCCCTCAATACTGATTCCCTGAATCCTAAACTCCTAAGCCCCTGAACCTTAAACCCCTAAACTCCTAAACCCTGAAATCCTCAAATCCCGAAAAGCCCCCCAAAAATTTTACCAGCGAAGCAGGCCTGGGAATGCCTTCTCGCAGGTGGATTCGCCTTGCAACCTCTCTTCGGGAGTTCGGAGTTCGGGGCCTAGGGTTTAGGGTTTAGAGGTTAGGCCTTATGTGGGGTTTAAGGGGCTCATTTGCTCACTGCTGTTGTGGAGTTCAAGGTTTCTGTAGGCTTCAGTGCGTGGGCGTTTCGGATAGGGTTGGAGCTTTGCGGTCTGTGGGTTCGGGTTTGGGATTTGGGGTTTCGAATTTAGGTCGGGGGCTTCTTTCTCGCGTCCTTGCTCGAGGTCCCCTGGGTTCAGGGTTTAGGATTCAGGAGGTAGGGATCAGGATTTGGGACGCGAGGTTTAGGATTCAGGGTTTCGGATCCTGCGGACCCTCAACCCTAAACACCTAAACCCCTAAACCCCTAAACCCTAAACCCTCCAAGGCCTTCCCTCTAGCTTGCCGACAAAGCCTGGAAAATCTTAGGGGCTCTCGTTCCAAATGCAGCAGTTGTTGTAACAGTCCACCATTGTTTGGCTTGTGTGGGACTCCTTCCATCCAGGTGGCACCGGAAAAGTCTGTTCCAAAATGAGACTTTGTTGCACAGTCGACCCGATTGGATGATTTTGCCTGCTCCTTCCCTTCGGCGGCTAACATACATGCGAAGCGAGGAGGTCCAAAAGGCCTTTGTAAAAGCAGCATTGAATGCGTATCGTATTAGCAATTTTTCTAGCTGCGAATCCCTCCATTTGGCGGTTAGCGAGGACGGGTTGGCTAAAGCTGGCGATTGTTAGTATCCTCCCACCCTCCCCGAATCCCTTTTCGCTTGTGGTTCTCATCCGTCTTTTCTTCTGCAAGGTACGCGTATTCTCAATCAGCGCCAGGTGTGCAGGGAAGCCAAGAAATGGTCGAGTGCACAATCATTGCTCCATTTGTACAATAGATGCTCCTTTGGGAAAGGCCGTGATCGGAACCCCCCAGGATTTTTCCAAACTCCTTGCCGCCGAATTGTGGGCAAAAGAAACCAAGTCGGTCTTAATCCTAGCCCCCTAGGTCTGAAATCCGGAGGAACCACGACAACTCAAAATCAAAGGACCACCCTAAATCCTAAACCCTCAGCCCCACAGACGACAACCCAGCCCTACAGGTTTGGGTTTTGGGCTTCCGCGCGTGTCGTCGGGTTTAGCGTTTAGGTTGGGGTTTAGGGAACCCAAACCCCGTACAACCAGACCCGATTTGCAGAAGAAAATGAAGCTTAAACCCCCCAATCCCCTAAACCCTGAACCCTAAACCCCAAAAAAGCAACAACTGGCCGATTGCCAGGCCTCCTCCACCAACGCTGTTTTGCCCACGCCGGGGGGGCCCAGCAAACAAACCTGAGTGCGCTCTGGGGTTTAGGCAAGGGGTGTACGGTTCGGGGTTCAGGTTTTTCAGTCTACGATCGTGAGGATTTTGAGCGTGGGGCTCCAAGTGCAGGGTTTCATCGCGTATGCGTCGCTGTCTTGGAGGTTTGGGTTGGTCCGGCGCACAAGGCTGTGGGTTAATTAAGCTGAGCCCCTAAACCTCAAACCCCATTCATGAGACTGATAGCATGTTCCCGCTGCATCCAGATGATCTACTGAGCCCAAAACTGATGGAACGTTCAAGCCATAACGGCTCCTCAGAGACTCCAATATCCCTTAATTAAGGATTAGTCCGTAAATCATATTAGCCATCCCACTATAATTTAAGGTATACTCCTTAATTGAGGGATCTGGGTAGCCTCCAGCCCAGACCGACAAACTGAAACGGGGAACCACAGAGCCAGGGCGGCATAGCCCCAGGATCGGGCTAGGGTTTAGGGTTTTTTTTTTGAGAGGGTTTAGGGTTTAGGGTTTAGGGTTTCGTCAGCCGTCAGGGTAGCTGCATAGGAGCCTATGTCTCGTTTGCTGATGCAGTTTCCCCCATGGATGCCCCCAAAGCCCTAAACCTTAAACCCGAAACCCTACACAGCTTCACCCCAAATCCTACACCCTAAACCCTACACCCGAAACCCGAGCCCTAAAACCCCAAATCCTACACCCAACACCCTAAACCGAAATCCTAACCTTTAAACCCAGGGCGAGGCTCAAGGGTTGAAGGCTTTACATCTCCGGAGTACCGCTTAGAGGTGCCTGGGTAGGGGGCCCCAAACCCAAACCCCAAGCCAAACCTATAAGCATCAGCTCTAGGCACAAATCCCTGAAACCTCCGCAACTCCTAAACCGGAAACCCTAAACAGGAACGCAACTACTCACACCAACCCTGCTGGGTCTTTGAGGCTGCCAAACTCTCCCACTTGGGGCTTCAATGCGTTATTAGAGGGGCCTTCATCATTAGAATAGGGTTTTGGGGCCCATTATACTATAATGAGGATAAGGATCCTCAAAAATGGTATAGGTAATTATTGACCCTATATTACAGTGTTCCGGCTGAGGGTAACATTTGGAAGGCTTTCTTCGGTTGAAAGCTCCTTGAGGCGTAGGGTTTAAGGGGTTTGGGGTTTAGGGTTTAGGATTTTCGGGCTTTAGGTTTTAGGGTTTAGGGTTTAGGGTTTTTAGACTTTGGTGATTAGGAGATAGGGCCGCGAGCTTTGCAGCTTCAGGGCGCAAGGTCTTAAGGTCAGAGCCGCCTGCTTGGGGCTTACCTACTGTTGATGGACAAAATCCTGCATGACTGTAAGGACCCTAAACTATGGGAATTATGGTATATTCCTTATAATGGGTAATGCAGGATTTTGTCCATCAACAGTAGCACCCACCCACGACTGGGCTTGCCACGTTGGGCTTATTCCGCCTCGCCAGAACATTCAGCACTCGCTGCACCTCCTGGAATTACCGGTTGGGATTTGGGGTTCCTGGCCCAATGGTGTGCTGCCAACTTAACACACAACCATGCCCAAACAGTCCAATTCCTAAAGGATCAGAGGAAGTAGTGAGAGGAGTGTTGTCCCCTCAGGGTTCTCATGAGGCTTCTACAGTGCTTTAGAGAGGTTGTTGGAGGTTCATGGGAATCAGCTCAATAATAAGGCTCCAAGTACCTAGTTCGGTGTTCATGAAAGCTTGCTTAGAAAGCTTTGAACGGGTAGACTTTCTCTCCTTTTCTGGGATGTAGACGGTCTGGACGGTAGAGGTAGGGTTGGTCCAAGTATGACAGCCTCTTTCGAAAGTACAACTGTATGTCTTTGAAAGCTCGTTGTTATCATACCTCTGGCATAAGTTGCCAGAAAGCCCTGTTGAGCATAATTTGGGCGCTGTACTGTTAAACTCAACCTCTTTCAAAAGCAGGATTGGGACGCGTGACTTGGCTTGAGGGCGACAGTTACGGGCCAAGGTCCGAAGCTTTCACCGCAAACCCAAAAGCTTTAGTCAAGCAAGTAGATCTAGGTTTCGGGTTCACACAAGTTTAGGGGGTTGAAGGCCTAGGGTTTAGGGTCACATAGTACATTTACTACTCGTATCGAGCCGAAAAAGCGGGGCTGGGGGACAGTTCTTCAGCATGAAACGCGTTGAAGCCTGTGACTACAGCACCACAGCAGCCCACAAAAGCGGTACAAAAAAAAAGTCTGAAAAGAAAACCCACGCCAATCAAGCTCCCAAAAATCCTAAACCCTAAACCCAAAAATCGCTGAGACCCTGGAAGCGGCCTCCATACCTACGGGTTTGGGTTTAGGGTTTAGGGCCTTTTCGCGGCCAAAAACCGTATCCAGGCGACCAGCCGCTGCTTCGGCCACTAGGTCCTGCACGGTTCCCTTTTTAGGGCTCCTCAAAGGGACCGATAACGGTTTCTTTGGGTTTAGGGTTTAGGGTGTAGGGTTTAGGGTTTAGGGGCTCCTTAAAGGGACGATAACGGTTTCTTTGGGGTCTGTCTCTATTGAGGGTGATATATGGGTAGTTACTATGGGGGCCTTGATCTTGGGTTTTAAGTTAAAGAATTGATGGGGACCCACCAAAAAGAGCAGGTTTTGGTAGGATTGGGCAGTTCGCTAAATCAGGTCCCCAAAATAATACTACGGCATCCTTGAAAAAGGACCCTAAGCGGACCCTAACGCAGACGCAACTATGGGGCCTTAATCTCAGGGTTCAAGTTGAGGGATGCAGTTTTAGGGTTTAGGGTTCAACGTAAGCGCCACAGGCGCGACATAAGGGCCTTTAGTCATTAGAAACGGGTTTTGGCGTTATGACACTATATGTATAATCGAGAAGCCTCAGCACTAGCAATGTGGACCCCTGATTCATACACCCCCCAGAGCTTCTTGGGCTGTGAAGGCTCGGCTTAGGAGCTTCGGGTTCAGGGTTTTGGGTTTAAGGTTTCAGATTTTTTTGACAGGGTCTTTCAAGGTTTCTACAAGATGCTCAAGGATGCTGAGGCCTGATTTGGCTTTTCCGGCCGGGTTTGAAGAGGTGTCGAGAGTTTAACAGGCTTTTGCAGGTTTAGGGGCTTTCGGCGTTGAAGGGGTTCTGAGGTCTTAAGGATTCCAAGGTTTAGGATTTACGGATCTCCGATTTATATCGATGGCCTTTGAAGATTTTAGGGTGAGGAGGTGTTCGGGCTTAGGGCTGAGAATTCCGTCCAGACTTTCAGAATTGGCAAAATCTTGAAATGGTTCGGTATCCCAGGGCACCCTAAACCCCAAGCCGTGCCGTAAACCCTAAATCTCATAAACCCTAGACCCGCAGCCCAAAACCCCGAGCTGCGAAGCCTAAGTCCAAGCCCTGCAATTCCTGAAATCCCAAACCCGAAGCCCATTACTGTGCGTCTACAAATACTGACAACTGCAATACCCTGAACCCTCGACCCGGAACCATACTTAGCATGCATGTCCCCTGATCCCTGGTCTTTCAAGCAAACCCTTACAAAATCCCGGGGAAAAAGTCGGCAAAGCCCTACAACCGTTACACCGTTACACTCAACCCTGCCCCTGTCAAAACCCTGAACCCTTATAGCGCCCTTATGGGTGCCTAAGAGAATCCGTAGCCCCTACAGCCCCGAGACTCCGATCTCTCCAGTAAACGTCCTTGCCGAAGCGCTCGAGGATGGAGCTGTCGTCATCCTCCGTTCCGGGTTTAGGGTTTGGGGGTTTAAGGTTTAGGGTGGCCTTGGGGCTTTCAGGGTTTAGGGCTCAGTCTTGGGCCGGTAATCATCGGAATAAGGCTTAAAGGTATGTTGTAGTATCAGTACATTAGCGTCTCGAGAAGGGAAGACGAAAACTCTTTGTTTAGGCTTCTACATAAAGGGGTTTGGGTTCAGGGCTTAGGATTTACCCCCGCGTGTTTTCGAGTTTGGGGTCTGATTTTTTGGTGTGCACAGCTCCGGGATGTAGGAGTAGCGGCAGCCCCCTTTCCGATGTCGCCTGATGGGTCGGCTGCACCGGCAGCTTGAGGTGCCTTTGCCAGCGTCGTGTTCGCCCGGATCTTGTGAACGACTTAAGTATGTAATCGTCCCATGTCTTTGACCACTGCTTCGCGAAGCTCTGCCCGATCGTGTTTGGGGCCACCCTTGCTAGGTTCCGCACGTGGCACTTGCTGTTTCCTCTTCTGGGACGCCAGCATCAAGGCGGTGAGGCCGTCGTTCTCGGCCAAGTTTTTTCGCAACAGGCATCCGGCAGCAGCCGCACGATTTCAACGCCGCCCATCATAGAAGCCAGCATCAACGCGGTGAAGCCCTCATTGTCGGTCAGGTTTTTGTCGGCACCAGCATCCAGCTGACAAACGCACGACTTCAACGCCGCCTTTCACAAAAGCCAGCATCAGGTCGGTGAAGCGGTCCTTGTCGGCGAGGTTTTTGTCGGCACCGGCATCCCTTCAGCAAGCGCACCACTTCAACTTCGCGGAGCACAGAAGCCATCATCCGGGCGGTGAAGCCGACATTGCTGGCCAAGTCCATGTCGGCACCGGCCTCCAGCAGGAAACGCACGACTTCAACGTGGTCCATGTACGATGCCAGCATCAGGGCAGTCCAATTTGCCGACCGGATCTGGGTGCCGAGGATGTTGCAAAATGAGTATAGAAGTTGGGGTCGTTTGTGTGACCCTTAAGGCATTGCCAAGACGAGCCTCGGACACGGACCCGTTGCGGAGGCAGTCAACAGCTCTGCTTGCGCCTCAGAGGCCCGCAGGAAGCCGCGCGCGGTCTCTCCGTTTGCAGCGTGGGCAGCTCCCTCTGGAAGAGGGGCAGGACCCACTGCGTCCGCTGAGTCATATATACTGATCTTGCTGTAGGTTGAACGGCCCGAGGCACATGTAGTCTGGGCTTCAAAGGAAAGACATGTTGACGCTGCACAGTCCTTCCGAAGCCAAGTGCGCACAGCTTGCGGTGGATCGATGCAGTCTTCTGTGCCAACCCTCAAATCCTAAACCCAGAAACCGCTAAATGCTTTGAATATCGATCATATCTGCCTTTCAAGCCGGTACTTTCAAAAATTCGTGGTCCCTCAGCGTTAAAACTCCTCACCAGTCTGCTGCTGGCCCGATACTACGGCGTCCCAGGCATATGTTTGAATATCTGTGGTTTTTGGCTTCTATGCATTCTCCCCTTTGGTGGCCAGATGCAGGTACCAAAATGCAGTCGCCTAGCTGGACGCATCCGTGCTCCAGCTTTGTGATTACCCTGCTGTAATTTTCATATACCACGAACCTTGCTGTGCGGTGTTGATTACTGTTGATTGGTATTTGCATATGTACCCCTAAAGCAAACCAACGATTCAACTGGATACCGAGCGGCCTTGGGGTGGGGTTTTCGCTTCCGCGCGGCACGCCGCGGACGACCCCTTGGGTCGAGGCCTGGCGCTTCAGTTGGCAAGTCCACTAAACCCTAAACCCCAAACCCTACAGTAAAACCTAAACCCTTACTAAACCCGAAAGCCTAAAATCTAAAGCCTAATAAACCCTAACCCTAAAACCTAAAGCCTACACCTGACCTGCTCAAGAGCCCCAGGTACGCAGGAGCTCCTCCTCGTCGCCTCTCGCAGCTGCCTGAGGCCTGGTTACCGATGCAGCGGTTTTGGGCTTAAAGGGTTTAGGGGTTTAGGGCTTCAGGGTTTAGGGATTTTCGGGTGGTTTTGGAGTTCAGGGCTGTTTTTAGGGTTTAGGCTTTTTTAAAGCGTGACAAACTTTTCGACGCGCTTACCCGCGAGGAGGCTGCGGGGATCCGGGCTCCAGATGGAGTGAAAACTAAAGCATACCCAAGATTTACGCCTCGTGTTGCTAATGCCGTCAACAACAACCGGAATCAAGAAACGGGGATCACACTAGCTACTGGAGCTCAAGGGTGGAGGAAGGAATTTAAGGACTACACCATAAGGGATTATGAAGAGCTTATGAAGGGATCCCCTCTCCCACTCACCCTTCAGCACCAGATACAACCGAGCTCGCAGCTCTTTGCTGAAACTGTGTCCGTGCCACCAAAACAGGAGCCAAAAGAAGAGCCTAAACATAAGCTTCCCAAAATCCGGGGGCCCGTCCAAGGGGTCTGAGATGTTTTACATAAACGACGAGATGTTTTTGTAAGGCTTTGCAGGTTGCACTCACGCATATGATGATTTCTCTTTCTGGAAAGGTCTGTTTGCTGGAGTCCCTGATCTTCTGAAGCTCCCCACTAGGGGCCTTAACAGTTTTGAATAGGGTCTTTGGTTTATTGCAGTATACGTCTGATCCTGACTATGCAAGATGCCCCGGCAAGCCCCTGGCGGCCCACATTTCAGAACAGCCGAACCCTCACGGCATGGTTTAGGGCTCCTTTTCCCCGTACCGTAAACCCGATGCCCTTAACACAGCTACAAAACCCCAAAACCTCTGTCGACACCCTTTGACGACCTCAAGAACCCAAACCCTGAACCCTACACTTAGGCCAAGAACCCTAGAACCGTACGAACCCTAAACCTGAAACCCCATGAGCCCTGAGGCCTAAACCTCAAAGCCTGTGAGCCCTGAGCCCTAAGCCCTAAACCTATGAACCCTAGAGCCCTAGACCCTAAACTCTACAAGCCCCATATAAAAGCCCTAAACGCCCTAAACGCCCTAAGAGTCCTAAGAGGTCGAAGAGCCCTGAGAGCCCTGGGAGCCTTAAACCCCAAACCGCCTAAACCCTAAACCCTAAACCCCAAACCCTCCCTAAACCCTGAACTCTTAACCCTAGACCCCCCTGAACCCTAAACCCTAAACCCCAAACCCTCCCTAAACCCTGAACCCTTAACCCTAGACCCCCTAAACCCTAAACCCCAAACTCTCCCTAAACCCTGAACCCTTAGCCCTAGACCCCCCTGAACCCTGAACCCTAAACCCCAAACCCTCCCTAAACCCTGAACCCTTAGCCCTAGACCCCCCTGAACCCTGAACCCTAAACCCCAAACCCTCCCTGAACCCTGAACCCTTAACCCTAGACAACCCTGAACCCTAAACCCCAAACCCTCCCTAAACCCTGAACCCTTAGCCCTAAACCCCCCTGAACCCTGAACCCTAAACCCCAAACCCTCCCTAAACCCTGAACCCTTAACCCTAGACAACCCTGAACCCTTAACCCTAAACCCTAAACCCCAAACCCTCCCTAAACCCTGAACCCTTAACCCTAGACCCCCCTGAACCCTGAACCCTAAACCCCAAACCCTCCCTAAACCCTGAACCCTTAACCCTTAACCCTACTAGACAACCCTGAACCCTAAACCCCAAACCGGAGTTCGGGTGCCTCTGCCGCTGCATCAGCCCTGGCATCAGCGGCGCAGAAGCTCCGGGCCTCGGTAGTAGAGGGGGGCCTTACTAATTACCTAGATTATTGGGGGGGGTTCCTGATTATATTTATAGTATACTGGGCCCCAAAACCCCTCTTCTTATTATTAAGGCCCCTATATTAGGGCCTAGGGTTTCAATAAGTTTGGGGCTCAGAGTTTAGGGTTTTCGGGCTTAGGGTTTGTTTGTAAGGTTTGTGGTTTGGGGTTTGGGTTTTTGTAGGGTTTAGGGTTTAGGGTTTACATGTACATTGCTCCAAGCTTCCAAGGATAGGCCCGTCTATGCAAGTGAGGCCAGCCTCGACGCTTTGAGCCTCATCCTCAAAGCCTGCGATGAAGGTAAAGGAAGCGGTTCAGGGTTTACGCTTTAGGGTTTAGGGTTTAAGGTTTAGGGTTTCGGAATTAGGGTTACGGCCAAGCAAGTGGTAAAGCTGCTAAGAGGAGCGCATATCAGGACGCATGGATTCAGCTGCGCGCCTCCTTGTTCCCTTGCTGGCGCAAGGAACGCGCTCGGAGTTCGTTCTTAAGATGACGATACGCTCCATCTCTACGTCAGTTAATGCAGTTTCGGACCGCAGAGGAGGAGGCAAAGCGGGCACGTACACGTTGCCGAGTCCTTCTGCATTCGCTGAGCAGCACCCTCTCGCACGAAATGTACTGGACGAGAAAGAAACGTTGCCATGCCAGGCCGCGGCAAAGCCGTGTACTCAATTCAACCACTGTGTTCGGTGGCGATTGGCTGAATCGAGCTACCACTCGCAACAAACCCGCAGTCTTTCCTACGAACAAACCTGCAGTCTTTCCTACGATCACTTCTGCGAGTAAGGATATTAGTGCCCAGGACGAAATACTAGTAACTGGCACTTAGTCTAACATGATTTACTGACTATGCACACTCAACTCAGTCACTGTGCTCGAAGGCGACTACTATGATCCGGAACGACGCGAGATCACAACTTCTTAGCGCTGCTCTGAAATGTTTCTCGCTGTTCCTACATTGTTGTCATGGTTCCATCTCATGCTCGTTTAGGGTTGAGGGTTTGTGCCTTATGGCTTTTGGTGTCAGGGTTGAGCTTCGGGTTTCTACGGTCTGGAGCTTGGTTTTAGGGCTTGGGGGGTATACGGCTTGGGGCTTAGAGTTTAGAAAGGTTAGGGTTTGGGGCTGCTTGGGTTTATAGGGTTGGTTCAGGATTTCGGGTTTAGGGCCTCGGCACTCTCATTCAAATTACAAGCTGTAGGGTGTACAGGCCTATTGGGTT
Source organism: Symbiodinium sp. clade A Y106 (assembly GCA_003297005.1). NCBI lineage: Eukaryota > Dinophyceae > Suessiales > Symbiodiniaceae > Symbiodinium > Symbiodinium sp. clade A. The sequence continues at coordinate 47,483 of BGNK01003308.1, read as the reverse complement.
TGGGGTTCATGAATGCTTATAGAGTTTAGGGTTCGAGTTCTGACAAGGAACCCTAAGGAATAGTACTGGTAACTGTTTGTAAGGGAGTTTCAGGCTGTCGGTTTTCATGTAATATCGGTCACGTGCTGTACAACACGCATAACGATACGACTGTACCCTGACCTGGTAGTTGTTAGAATCCCAAATTCTATCATCCCAAGCCCAAAAAACTCTAGTTGTAGACCAGGTTTAAGACTAACCTTCCGGCCTGCCTCCCGTCCAGGAACCCGGGCCTTTGTCACTTTAGGCTTCGCGGCTTAAACTCTAGGGCTTAAGTCTTTTAAGGTCTGAGTTTAAACACCCTAAACTCTAAACCACTTCAAGCTGAGGGTGAAGCGTCTTTGGTTTCGGACTGGAAGAGAAGAATCTTTCGGACTTTGGGACTGTAAGTCTCGCAGGACAGGGGTTTAGGGTTTAGGGGTTCAAGGATGGTGGTTTCGTAGTGTTGAAGTCGGCTTTCCTGCTTATATACCTCTGCGCTGTGGGGTTGGGGATTCAGGCTACCGGCTTTCAACCTAAACCCCATACCCTAAACCCAAGCTGAGGGTGTCACAACGGAACACCCTGCGACGAAACCAAGCTTCCCGGCGGAGGTACCAGACTCTGCCCCGAGGCCTCCGCGTTGCTTCGATTTTTAGGGCTTTGGCTTTAGAGTTTAGGGTTTATGAGTTTAGGGTTTAGGGGTTTAGGGTTTTGGGTTCTGGGTTTTGGCACACTTCCGATGCTTTCTGGCTTTGAATTGCGGGGCGGCAAAAATGCTCATGAGCGTCTTAGGATGATTTTCAAGTGCTGCAAGGGCCTGATCCCATATTCCTTGAGTTTATCGACTTCTGTGCTGCTGCAACCACGGATGGAATAGGATTGTCTCTTGTGTTTCGGTCTGGAAGATTTCACGAATCTAGGGCCTCTAGGGCATTGGGGCGCATTTCCTGTTGCAAGGGGCCAGCTTCAGAAATCAAGGTAAAATCCTTTTTGTTCAAACCTTACAGACTCCTCTACAAAGCCCCAAGATCCTTATAGAAAACTTAACACTTGCAGAATAGACCCCAACACAACGACACTGCACTCAATTCGCCCTGCGAATCCAACTGCAAAGAACCATTCCAAGAGCACCCATGAGGCTTTGGATATTCCGCGGACGAAAAGGATTTCTCCCGCGAAAAGTTTCCTCTTTGCACCGATTTTGCCCACGCAGTAACTTTCCCTGAAAATCTTCCCGCAACCCCTAAAAGTTTTACTAAACCCTAACCCCTAGACTCTAAGCTGAACCCTGAACCCCCAGAAGTCCCAAAAACGTAACCCTGAACCCTACAAACCCGAAAAAACCCAAACCCCGACACCCCAAACCCTGATATCCCCAAACTTAAACTACTTAAGCTCCCTGCAATGACTCCGCCCTGAACCCTGAAACCCTTTCGGGGCCTCTCCTTATAAAAGAAAACCGGAAACCTGGTAATACCAATATTTCAGACCTCTTACTGTAAAACCCTAAACCCCAAAGCCTAAATCCTCATTATAGAACGCGAACTCTACTATAGAGGCCTGAAGAATTACCTATACTAATTTTGGGCAGTTCTTTACCAGCCTACTGTTATGGCCCCTACATTATACTACCCTTATAGATCCCTTGTAGTAACGCATAAAGGACCCCTTTAAAAGCCTACATCTCCGTCTCGCCTGTAGAGCTGCCCGAAGGCCTTCAGCCGAGAGGCCCCGGCGTTTCAGCAGCTCTGCCAGGCCTTGGAGGTGCTGATGAGTGCTTTTTTTTAAAATGCGGTCGAGGGTTTTTTCAGGTTTAGGGTTTAGGGTTTAAAAGGTTTGGGTGTTTCAAATGCGTGGTTTTTTAAATTCTATGAAGGCTTTAGGGTTTTAGAGTTGTTTATGAGGAGTTTTAAAGCTTTTGCGACGGCTTTAAGGTTTGCGGGCTTAGCATTGAGGAGGATGGGGGTTCTAGGATTTACGAACCCTAAACAACAAACCCCGAACTCCAAACCCCTAAACCCTCAACCCCTGAACCCTAACCCCCAAACACCCCCAACCCTGAAGCCCCAGCCGTCCCCCGTTTTCCCTTACCGGGCCTACGTCGGGCGCATACAGCCCGGCACAGAGGTCACGGAGCCCCACCTCTCAAGGGGTTTAGGGTTTAGGGTTTAGGGGTTTAGGTTTTGGGGTTTAGGGGGCTCGACGAAATTTAGTATAGGGCTTCATAGGTTTAGTGTGGCGTCTATGGGGTCTTGCTAGTGGTTAAGAACTAGAACCGGGTTTCACAGCGTTTTATACTGACCAGTGAAGCCAAGCCTCCAAGGTTTGTCAAAGGGGCTTGAATCGCATAAAAGCCTCCAGTATTCGTCACAATACTATGTACGCCAATTTTTGTAGCCGATGCAGCCTTGAACCTTGCGCTTTGTAGCTGGTACAGTGATGGGAGCTAGAGACGGTAGAACTGCTTGTTTTCTGGCTGATTCAAGGTTCAGCACCTGAGACTGACATGCTGTTTGTGAGGTAAAGCTTCAAGCTTTACGCTGTGAAACATCTGCAAGGGTCACCTTAGGAACCTCACCCGCAGGGCCCAACTTCTCAAACACCAAACCTTGAACCGCGAACTCGATATTCGATGCCCCGGAAACCCGAAGCTCCTATGCCGGCAACATCCCTCATCGACTCAACCGCAACCAATCAATCGCACATCCGTAGATTTAAACTGCATTACGAGTTTAAATAAGCTAAGCCAACCAAAACCAAGTCAAGCCAAGCCATGCTAAAGTCAAAACTCTTGAAGCCTTAAACCCTTGTCTAACAGAAGACCCTGCGTATCAGAAGACCCTGTCTAGCAGAAGACCCTGTCCAGCAGAAGACCCGGTCAACAGAAGGCCCCTGCATAACAGAAAACCCTGTCTACCAGAAGACCATGTCTAGTCCTGAAGGATCGCCATAGAACAATATAATTACCCAGATGACACTACAGATACAGAAACAGCTGACATAGTAGGATGTTGAAAAGACTCTCCGTAGACCGTCGAAACCCTAAACCCTAAGCCCTAAGCCCGAAGCCCTAAACCCTAAACCTTAAACCCCTAAACCCCTAAACCAGAACCCCTAAACCCTAAACCCGCCCGCCACCCCTCTCAGTTCTGTTGGGGTAGGCGGGCGCAGTCGAGTGCTCAACGAGACCAAGCAGGCTCTGCCAGAGCTGCAGAGCCTGCGAGCACACTCCTGAGAGGTCGCCAAGCTATCATCGCCGAGCTTGGTTCTAATGAATATTGTACAACCCTAAATAATTCCTAGGAGCTTGGCTTCGCGGGGGCGGGGTTGCATCCTTCACGACTGGGAGCGGTCTGCAACTGGACAAGGGTTGGGGGCCACCAACCCTTCACCACTTGAGGCGGCTTCCCAACTGGTCAAGGGTTGGGCCGCCAACCCTTCACGACTTGGGACGGTCTGCAACTGGACAAGGGTTGGGACCCCCAAACCCTTCACGAGTTGAGGCAGGCAGGTTCCAACTGGAGAAGGGTTGGGTCGCGCCCAGCCCTTCACGACTTGGGGCGGTCTGCAACTGGACGAGGGCTGCGGCCCCCAACCCTTCACGACTCCAACTGGACAAGGTTTGCGGGACCCATTTGAGGCGATTTCCCACTGGACAAGGGTTGGGGCTCCCCCAACCTTCACGACTTGAAGCGGCTTCAACTGGACAAGGGCTGGGGGCCCGTCCAACCCTTCACAATTTGAGGCGGCTTCCAAGGCTCCAAACCCTTCACGATTTGAGGCTCCAACTAAGGCCCAAAAACCCTTGCCCAGATGCCCCTTGAACCCTGCCCTCACAAGAGGGGTGTCCAAGTGGATCAGGAGCCGCTCCACAGATCGAACGTAAACCCTACATGTTGCTTGGACTCCAGTGAACTTCTAATTTGCTACTTGACACATCCATATCTGCGACATCCACTTTGTTTGATGGTGTTGGCTTAGATTTTGGCTGGCTCCGGTTTGTCTCGCTGTGAGTAGTGTTTGGGTGGCCTTGGGGTGGGCATGTCTGCATACTACTGCGTTCAGCTTACCCATGTCTACACCCGAACCCTAAACCCTCAACCCTAAACCCAAGCACAACCTGCGAGCCTTTGCAGGGGCACGCTGCTCACTGGCTGCGTCTAGGAGGCTCTGCAAAGCCTCCGAAGCGTGAGCCTTTAAGGACCTTAAGCTGTGGGGTTTAGGATTTAGGGTTTAGGGTTTAGGTGTCGATATGTGCCGATGTCAACAGTCCCCAAAATTATGTATGATTAGGGCTCTATATTAAACGATGAGGGAAACTTCAAAATTATCCCCAATCGATACCCAGTAAGAGGGTAGCGAATTCAGACTAAGGGTTCAGGGCTTCGAGTTTAGGGTTAGGGTTTAGGGTCTTGGGTTTAGGGTTTAGGGGTTTGAGGGTTTAGGACTTTGGGTTTAGGGTTTAGGGTTTAGAGTTTAGGGGTTTGAGGGTTTAGGACTTTGGGTTTAGGGTTTAAGGCTTTTTTTGAGGGCTCTTTTCCGTCTAGGGTTTAAGGTTTGTGGTTTAGGGGTTTGCGGGTTCAGGACTTTGGGTTTAGGGTTTGAGGGTTTAGAGTTTAGGGCTTTGAGGGTTTAGGACTTTGGGTTTAGGGTTTAAGGCTTTTTTTTGAGGGCTCTTTTCCGTCTAGGGTTTAAGGTTTGTAGTTTAGGGGTTTGCGGGTTCAGGACTTTGGGTTTAGGGTTTGAGGGTTTAGGACTTTGCGTTTAGGGTTTAGGGTTTAGGGGTTTGAGGGTTTAGGACTTTGGGTTCAGGGTTTCGGGGCGTGGGGTCTGGGGCTTTCGGGACTTGTGTTTAGGTCTCGGATGCAGAGCTCGGAGTGCAGCAGGAGTGCATCACCAAGCCGCCCCCCAACCCTAGTAAACCCTAAACCCTAAACCTTAAATTTAACCCTAAACCCAAAACCTTAAACCCCACGCCCCAAACCCTAAACCCTACCAAACCTGCTCGTTCTCAGTCGTATTTTGTTGCTTTAGTCTGTGTGCCTTGCGCTGTTGCCCTGTACTCAGCCTTTTCGGCCTCTGATATATTCGTCACAGAGGTGGCCAGGGAGAGATGAGGAGAGCCGGAGACCGCCGATGTCTTGATATCTGAAACCCTATCTAAACCCCCCGCCAAAAGTACGTGAAATAATGGCCCAAAACCTATAAAGAGCCATTATTGTACACTTGGGGTCCAGGTAAACCCCAAACTCTGGAGCCTGACCCAAAACCTAAACTCTGGACCAAGCCCCAAACCCCGAGCTCTCAACCTGCCTCAAAACCCCCAAACTCTAAGCTCCAAACTCCAAGCCTCAAGCCTTAAGCTCAAACCGTACACAGATTCTGCAATGTACTCCAAACCCTGAACCCTAAACCCTAAACCCTAAACCCTAAACCCCTAAACCCCTAAACCCCTAAACCTTAAACCGGTAATTTCTCTATAAGTCGATACTCCTTGCCTGCGCTCCCGAGCCCTCCTTTGCGAGCTCCAGAAGCTCTGAAGAGGCGCCCGGCACATCCGCGCCTTCAACTTCTAGCGTTAAGGGTTTAGGCTTCAGGGTTTAGGGTTTAGGGTTTAGGCTTCAGGGTTTAGGGTTTAGGGCTTTCTGGCCTGAGGTTTGAGGAATGGGTGGAGCTTAGGCCAAGGGCTCAGAGTGAAGGTGTAGGCTTTGCGCAAGTATAGGATTTGGGATTCAGGCTGGATCTGTTTTTCAAAGTGTGTGGAGGTGGGTGGTTTCAGGCTTCAGGCTTCAGGGTCTTGAGCCCAAGGCATATCTGTTGGAAGGCTTCCATGAAGGCCTATGGGCGGGCTTGCTTTCACGACGGGTGCTGGGTAGATCAAAATGGGGCCCTGAGCGCGGCACTCATGGACAAACATCGCGACACTCCTATATGTAATGCCGATGAGGGCAGAGTGAAAGCTCCTAGCAGGGTCCAACTTAGAGAAGCTTGCGAGATTCAGGGCTGAGAGATTCAGGCTCGAGGGTAAGTGGCTCTAGCAGCTGCGGCATGCAGGTGGCGGGAGTAGAACTTGGGTGGTTTCTAATTTCGTGTTTCGGGCTCCGGGGTTAAAACCGTGAATAAAGGGCATGAAGGCCTGCGGGTATTGCTCTTGTCCCACTCTATCCTCCCCTCACAAACCTGAACTACCCCAAACCCAACCCCTAGAACCTAACAAAAAGAAGCTTCAATCCTTAGGCTCCCCAACACAGCACCCCTTCTCTACAAAATCTACCTTAAGACATTCCTAGCTTCTGTGGGAGTCCCATGAGTATGTCTTACTTGGAGGGTCGGGAGACTTAGCAAGTTATGAATACATAACCCGAATTAGGATCCCGTTGTAGGGTACTTACAACTCTGCCTATTACATACTTGCTAAGCCCTGACCCTCCAAGTAAGCAAGGGGGCGCTCTGGATCTCCAGCAGCAACCCCAAATTATGCGGCTTAGGGAGTTTGGGGTTCAGGATTTCAGGTTTAGTTTGAGGTTTAGCTTAGGGTTTAGAGTTTAGGGTTTAGAGGTTTAGAGGTTTAGGAGTTTAGGTGTTTAGGGGTTCAGGGTGTAGGGCTTAAGGGCCCCATCCTCAACCCCAGACCCGAAACCCCTGAATCTTTCAGCAACCCATAATACCCTCCCTTCTATTATTCTCCAAGGTGTCCTGTAAGGGATCTGCAGGGGTTCCTTTATGGGCTCCTTTACGGGATGGTAGTATCCTAACTGCTCGGCTCAACACTCAGGGGGGGCCACCCCAGGGAGTCGGCGCTCCAGTTGTTCCGAGCACCTGAGGCTTGTCTTCTGAGGTGCATGGGGTTAGGGTTTAGAGGTTACCTAAAGCCTAAACCCTAAACCTTAAACCCTAAACCCTATTGCGACTTAGGCGGTTCAGGGTTTGGGGTAGGTAAAAGGGTGTCTGGGTTTCGGGTGTAGGCTTTCGGAAGCGCTGTTGGTCCAGGGCTTGATGTTAAAAGCTCGGGGTTTGGAGGATTTGTGGTGAGGACTCGAGTTCAGAAACACCTTTTTGAGACCCTAATCTCTAAACCGTTAACCCTATACTGTTGTGAACCACTAACCCGATGGCAAACCCCAAACCGCAAACACTGAACCCTAACCCGAAACCCGAACCACCTGCTCTACTATAGGGGCTTTAATAATTAGAATAGGGTTTTGGGGCCCACTATACTATAATCATAATAAGGAACCCCCAAAATAGTATCGATAATTATGAAGGCCCTATATTAGAACAACCTGAGCCTTGTGGCCTTCTTCACCGACCTTTGTAGCAAAGCCTCAACCCTCAGCTCCTAAACCCCGAACCCTTTAGGGTTTAGGGTTTAGGGTTTAGGAAACCCTTCACCCCAAAACCCAAAGCCCCAAAACCCGTGGCAGAGGAGGGTTTCGATATGTGGGTCAGAATCTTTGTTTCTGCTTCCGGCAGTTTCAAACATGGAGACTGACTGTCCAAGGCTCGTGCGAAAAACCACCATAAATCCTTACCACCCCTAGCTGTATAGGGCCTATGTAGAGCTCAAGTTCCTCTGCAACGATTCCATTGCCCCTGCATGACCGGTCAAGGATTTCAATACGCTGGGTTTCACGAACTTAGTCTACTGTGGTATAGACCTCACAGCGACTTTGATGTAAAAGAAGCTGTCAAACTCGAATGCGTCGTCTGCTTGGGCTCGCACCTCTGCCACCAGAACATAGCCCACATGTGCCTGAAACCGTGGCTTCCGACAAGATCAGCGCATGGAAACTATCAACCTTACGTGTTCTGCACAATTTCAGAACTGTTCGACGAGTTTTCGTCTTTCGGGGTGAAAATGTTTGAACTCAAGAGAAGCAATCGACCTTCCCCGAACAGCACAATGCCAAACACCAGGAAAGATCACCCCCAAAGCTTCGAACTTTCCTGGAACGACAACATCCAATACAACATTTACCGTGTAGGGCAGGGGTTTAAGGTTTATTTCGGAACCCTAAACGCTAAACCCTAAGCCCGAAAGCCCTCGACAGCGGAACCATGGCCCAAGCCCTGAACCTGAAGCCGCCCTACGCTCGGAGCCCTAAGCCCTAAACCTTTCATCCAACAGCCCTGCCTTCCAAAAATCCATACTCACAAGAAGTTTGATTGATCTTCTTTCCCATGTCATCCTAAACCTTGATTAACACCTTGTGACATCCTTTTAAACGCCTCAGAAAGCCCTCGTAGAATCCTCTGAATCCCTTATAGAACCCTTGTAGAGACTCTTCCCGAGCCACCCTCACAGGGCGCGAGGGGCGGCTTGTTTGTTGGAAATTTTTGCTTCTCGTCGAGCAGCTGGCACAGGCGGCGAGGACCCACAACCCAACACCCATCCATCTCAGCTGTGGTTGAATGAAAAGTGGTCGGTTTATGATAGAACTGCGGATGGAAGCGGAAAGCAAGAAAGCCCCCCTTGAGGGGGTTTGGGGGGTGAACCCTAAACCCTACTTGAGAATAGTTGGGGTGGTTGGGGCGGGACTACATGCTGACGCAAGCGCGCGATAAGTGGGTGCGCCCCTATTCCTAGCCTAGGAGCCAGAAAGTTGAAACATGGCTTTTGGAGTCAACTGTAAAGTAAATTAATAATTCAAATTACCAGAATAGGGATCTACAGTAAATAATATGGTTTCCTTACGATGGTAACTTGAATTAGATCCCTTAACAAGAACCTTAAACCCTTAACCCTATACCCGAAACCCTATACCCTATAAGCCCTAAACCCTCAACCCTAAACCCTATACCCTGAACCCTAAATGCCTTAACCCCTAAAGCCCTAAACCCTAAACGGCTCGGCTCCGGGGCGTCGGCCGCGCTGCAGGGGCAGCCCTGGGAGGAGGCCAACTCCTCAGAACGCCTCAAGGCCTAGCATTGGCATCTTCAAACGGGGGTATACTATTCCTTAGGGTTCTTTTAAAGGGGTCTATAAGGGATACTATAAGGGGCTTCAGGATTTAGGAGGATTTAGGGTTTAGGGTTTTTTTTAGGGTTTAAGGGGTTTAGTTGGCATCTTCAAACGGGGGGCTTCAGGATTTGGGAGGATTTAGGGTTTAGGGTTTAGGGTTTAAGGGGTTTAGTTGGCATCTTCAAACGGGGGCTTCAGGATTTAGGGTTAGGCAGGGTTACTGGGTTTGGGTTTAGGGTTTAGGTCTTTTTCGCCCGCCTCGAAGGAGTACAGAACTTCCAGATTTTTCAAGAGACTGGGCTTGAGGTTTAGGGCCCCCAAAACCCCAACCCCAACCCCTAAAGTTTAGGGTTTAGGGCTTGGGGTTGGAGTTTTGGGATTAGGGTTTAGGAGTTTCGGATTCCGGGTCTAGTCATTAGGGTGTGAGGGTTTTCGCAGAAGGGTTTTACGAGGATTTTAGAACTCTACAACGGGACTCCGTGATGTTAGCAAGAGTTGTTTACTAAAGATTGGGCTTTATAAGGTTCTACAAGGGCTACAACAGCCATGCCCTTCTGTTTTGGAGGGGCTGGGTGACGGCAGGGGTGCAGGACTTTAGGATGTGGGGTTCAAGGAATTAAGAGTGTTCTTCAAGTTAGGTTAGGTGTAGCTTATTTGGTGTTCGCACAATAAGGATCGTACTAGTCAGAGTTTGCATTCCAGCGCCCTACATTCTGAACCTTCAAAAATCATATTCCTTCCGGTTCCTTGCCCTGTTTTCTCGTGTTTTTGATGAGTTGAGGATTTTGGGTTCGATGGCTTGGGTTTTAGGGTTTGGGTATAGGTTTTCGGGCTTGGGGTTTAGGCTTTGGGTGTTTAGGTTTTAGGGTTTGGGGTCTAGGGTGAGCTTCCGGTTCTTCCCCAAGAAAAGCACAGACTCCAATATCCCTTAATTAAGGAATATACCTTTAAGGGTTCCTTAAAGGGGGATCTATAAGGGTTCTAGAAGGGAATATACCTTAAACTACTATGATTTAAGGAATATTCCTCAATTAAGGGATATTGGAGTCGCTGGGAGCACGCTGCAGCCTTCAGGGCATCCGGAGAGTAGTCGCTTCTCTGGAGGTCTTGGATCCAAACCTTGCCAGGTTTAGGGTTTCGGGTTCAGCAGCTCCGGATCGAGCAGTATAATAGTACTGTTGACTTACGGTTTTGATATAACACCCACTCACCGAGAGCATCCCATAACATAAGACAGTACACTTAAACAATATAGGTCGGTTCAACAGTTTCTATTCAACAACGACCTTTCTACTTTGGTTCGCATTACAATTTTCGAGTCAGACTACTATTCTAGGAATCGGACTGTTATTTTGGGGCCCCGACTATTGTTTTGGGGTTCGGACTACCAGAGCCCTAAACGAAACCCTAAACGGAATTCTCTAAACGGAACCTTAAAAGGAACCCTAAACGGAAAGAGCCCTAAGCGGACACTTAAACGAAACCCTAAACCGTTTAGGATTCCGTTTATGATTCCGTTTAGGGTTCCACTTAGGATTTCGTTTAGGGTTGGTTTCGTTTCAGGTTCCGTTTAGGATTCCGTTTAGAGTTCCGTTTAAAGCACATCGACACATCACCTCCCCCACCCTCGAACATCAGATTCGATTCGGCCCAAAACCACGAATATTTGGCCCAAAACCACGAAGGATTCAGACCACATATTCGTGGTTCCAGGCTAATTACTCGTGGTTCTAGGCCAAATTCGGCGATTGGCCCAGAACCACGAATATTCGGATTAGAACCGCGAATATTTGGCCTGGAACCACGAATACTCGGCCTAGAATCGCGAAGTCATTAAAGATTCAATTAAAATAAGATAGAGAGGTTTAGGGTTTCGGGTTTAGGGTTTAGGGTTTCGGGCTTAGGATTTAGGGTTTTGGATCCAGACCTTGCAGAGGTCCCCAGCTCGTCTTTGGGGTTCTTGATAAGGAAGTTACCATAATAGGGGATCTATAGGGTTTGGTAACTTCAGCCAACTTCCTCAACAAGAACCCAATCTGTAGGAAAGGAATTTCAGGGTGTATGCGGCTTCCAGGTTTAGGATTTTGGGTAGTATGTCATCAAGCCACTGAGGCAAAACCCTAGGCCCTAAACGCTGAATCCATAAACCCTCAACCCTAAACCCTGGGCGCCGAAACCTAAATCCAAAAAGCCTGAATAAGACAGCCCCTAAACCCTAAACCCTAAACCCCTAAACCCTAAACCAGAGTGCCCGGCCGGTGGTGGAATACGCTGGAAAGGGCCCGAATAACTCCTGGGCGCTGCGTTTGACAAGGCTTGGCCGGAAGCTGCAGGGCTCAAGGCGTAAAACCCTGCAGAACCCTCATCGGGTTTAGGGTTTAGGATTTAGGGTTTAGGTTTAGGGTTTAGGGGTTTCAGGCCCTCATGAAACCCCCTGAAATCCCAAAGAACACTTGTAGAGTGCTTATCTGGGGCTTAAGGTTTTACTCTGGCATGCTTCATGGCCTCGGGGTCCAGGACATGGTGCCTTGTTCGGGCTTTCAGGGTTCATGCTTCGAAACAGAGAAAATTGGAGCCCAGGGTTCCCCCAACTACACACCTTCTACCATACCCTAAATGCCCACTACAAGGCCCATACGGTTGATGGACAAAATCCTGCATTACCTGAAGGACCCTAAACTATGGGAATTATGGTATATTCCTTATTATGGGTCATGCAGGATTTTGTCCATCAACCGTAGGGGCTCTATTAAAGGGTACTTGGGGGGCCTGGTAGAGTTTAGAGCAGTTTACGGCTTCGTGTCGACAGTTTCATTCGCCGGGCCAACACGGAAGGCTCTGTGAAACTGGAAGGGTCTGGGGGAGGTGAAGGGTTTAGGGTTTAGGGTTTAGGGCGAATCAAAAAGCCCGGAGAAGGAAAATGGTGGCGAGGGATCCCGCACAGAAGCCACCGAAGAGCAGGGATAAGGACAAGATCAAGGACCCTGCACAATGCCCGGGGCACGAAAGGCCAAACCAACCCGAAGCCGAACGCTGAAGGAGGAGAGTCAGGAAGCCCGACAGGTTTAGGGTTTAGGGTTTAGGAATCGAGCGAAAACTGCGGTCAGATGCATGGTTACGACGCTAAACTCTATGAGTCAATTTCAAGAAAACTCCTTGCTGCCAACGGTGTGCTAGCCAGCTTTGGGGTCGAACACAGTGAACCTCAACCCTAAACCCCCTCCTAAAAATACCCAAAACCGTAAACCCCTAAAAAATACCCTAAACCCTGGACCCCTAAAAATACGCTAAACCCTAAACCTGTAAGAATATACACCCTAAATCCTAAACCCCGAACCCCTAAAACCCTAAAGCATTCAGAATATACACCCCAACTCCTGGTGGCGCAGAACCAGCTGAGCTTACCACGCGTCTCGTCGGCCGGCCCAGCCTTCGTCGTGGCCCATGGCAGCTGCGATGCAGACTTGGATTTCGGTGTGGCTTTAAGATCTTTGGGTTTAGGATGGTTTAGGATCTTTGGGTTTAGGGCTTAGAATTTAGGGTTTAGGATTTTAGGTCTAGGATGGTTTAGGATGGTTTAGGATGGTTTAGGATGGTTTAGGATGGTTTAGGATGGTTTAGGGGTTCAGGGTATATGTGAGCTACAGGTTTAGGATGGTTTTGGGTTTAGGGAATATGCGGGCCTACAGCTCGAACGCTGCTAGTTAGTTGAGGACTGAAGGAATTAACACCCCAGGGTTTGCCTTGTGATGTTATCTTGAGACTCTTGAATCCAAAGCTCTTGAGCATCATGAGCATGTGGGCATCTTAGTATCTCGGAAAGTGTGAACTGTCTGCAGCACGGGACTCAAATTGCCAGCATATCAACCCATGCACTTGTGCAACTTGCACCGTTCAAGACGTGAAGCAGAATTCTTGAATGCCATGTGTGCATCTCCGTCTGAGCTTTCATGGATGTTGGCAAGAGGGAGGGTGCAGGAGCGCGCACTACGGTTGCGAGCTGCAGGTCCATGGATTCTTTTCTTTGCTGGCCGAAGTGGGAGTTTCGGTTCTCTCTCCGCGCGAAAGTCATTTTTTGCAAAGAGGGCAAGCCTCCTGGATCGCCTTCTGATGGTCAATCCAAACAGCAAGCCACACTTGACCAGCCGACCGAGCCGTTCGTGGTGGCCCATGGCACGATACAGTTGCTTCTTTTGACGGAGTGTGAGTTTCATGATGTTTCATGCTTACAGCACAAAAAGCTCAAACACTGCTAGTCTTGAGTGTTGATTTGCGCATGTGAGCATCTTAGTTCTCGGCAAGATGTTCAATTTTTCCACTGCATGTCGATTGCTGCCTGTGTCTTCATGCCACGGATGTGCGGATGACTTGGGAAGGGTTCGAGATCCTACTACGGCCTTCCACAGGCCAAGTAGGCAAGACACCCTGACCTGGGCCTTGATCTTGAAGGTCCACAAAATGCATACTACGAGGCGGCCTCATTCATCCGTTGAAGACCCCACTCATTCTTCCAACAACCCTCGCCCGGCCATAGTTATGTATGGAGCTGTATTGTATTGCATAATTTTATAATGTAATATGACATATTCCAATACAGTATGCACCAACTTGCCTGAGATTTGCCTTGAGTCCAGGCCCACACCTTCAAAACGAAGAGCTATCGGAGGCCTCCCGTTCGCCCCCATCTGAAACAGAACACGGTCCGACGTGCAAACCGGAAGAATGCACAGCGATCGCTACGTTTGCGGCAACCCAGAGACTCCAAGATCCCTTCATATAGGAATATACCTTAAATTATAGGAGGATCCCTAATATGATTTAAGGAATCTTCCTTAATTAAGGGATCTTGGAGTCTCCGGGTTTAAGAAGAGAGAAATGCAGCCGCTAGTAGCGGCTCAGCGGATCTCGGAAACCTTCTGGAGTTCTTTGTTAAGGGATTTAGTTTAAGTTAGAATAATAGGGATCTATAAGGGTTCCTTTAAGGGATCTACAAGGGTTTAGGGGTTCAGGAACTGAAGTTAACATGCCATAGTAGGGATCTACAGTGAATAATATGGCTTCCTTTATTATGGTGCCTTAAGTTAAATCCATTAACAAGAATCCAGCCTTGCAAGTCGTGAAGGGACGGCCCACCGTTGTGTCAGCGTTGCCGCCTGCTGGGGGGGAGATGTTCGTCACGCTCCCATCTTCCTTGTAGACGACGATGGTCTTGTCGCTCCTGTCGCTGCCAGCTCGCAAGCCCACATGCGCAATGGAGAATTTCTTTCCATCGACATCTCCGAGTCGAAAATTGCCAATCTGCACGAAGCGGTCGCCAAAGCTGATGCCCTTGGGCGGGCCGTAATCACGATCGAACAAGCCGCCCGAAGTCATGTGTACAGTCTGACCACCATGATGGGAAAAGGCCAAGATTGCGAACTGTCCTCCATGGAAGAGCTGGTGCGATATGGTGAGGTAGTTCGTAACGAACCCAAACACACCCACAACGTCAGCCTCGCCAATGCGAAAGCCATGCACCTCGATGAAGCGATCGCCAAATCTCACACTGGGGGCCGCGAGAGCCTCGAGCCCCCAAGTGCTCAAGCCTGTCCTAGGTTCCGGAGTAGACCTTTATAAAAGGGTACCCTTTTTCCTACTATTCGGTTTGAGTGAGGGGACCCTAAAACAAAAAGGGCAAGAGGGTACTACTCAGGAACCTAGTGTCCCTCCTGACGCGAGGATGCCATCCCTTCGCACGATCTGCGCGGTCTTTCCCAGTCGGTGGGAGAAGGAGAGGTGAACCAGGTCGGAGGTTCCAAGGCGCCAGTCCCCGAACTGCAGGAAGCCATCACCTCAGCTCGGAGACTTAAAGGGTTGCTGAATGTTGCCGCCATGCCCTGCTTTAAAAAAAGGGGCCTTATAATAAGTAGCTATACTTCTTTGGTGGCTCCTTGTTAGAATTATAGTATAATATGCTGCAAGACCCTATTCTAATTATTAAGGCCCCTATATTAGAAGCAATCCCCTCCTCGGGCCGCCACCTGCTGTGATCCCGGGACAGGTGCCGGTGGTGCTCTGGATGGCGCCGCAATGCGATTGCGTCGGCCGATCGGTCACCTGCCAGCCCCATCCGGCAATTTCTCCAAACATATGACCATCCGCCCTGTAAATTCGGATTGTCCGGCTCGTGGAAGGCGAAGTGTCGGTACTGTGGGTGACCAACAAGTGACCCCCATCTGCGTCTCCCAGCCTGAAGTTGCCGATCTGGAGGAAGTGCTTCCCATACCGAACTCCAGCTGCAGGCCCAGCAACATCTTCTTCCCTGTCAATCCAGGCGTTGAAGTCCGTCCTCGGACCGGGATGGACGGTGGCGTCGCTCCTGAAGATCTGCGCAGTAGTCCCAGAGCTGTGGGAGACGGACAGGTGGTTGTCGTCCCACGCTGCCAGGCGAAAATTGCCAATCTGCACGAAGTTCTTCCCGAAGGTAACGCCGTGGGGGAAACCGATGGGCCTGTCCCACGAGCTGAAGTGCGTTGCGGGTCCTGGGTGCAGAGTGCCGTCGCTTCTGAAGATTTGGGCCGTCCAGCCACCACGGTGGGAGACGCTGAAGTGGTGAGCATCAACCGCCGCCAGGCGCCAATCACCCAGCTGGACAAAGCGATCGCCCCAGCCTCCAAAGCCGCGATCGCAGCTGCCGAAGGCGATATCACCAATCTGGGGGCACGGCCACTTATGTGGAGGACGGTCGACAAAGGTCTGGCGAAGAGCTGGCTCGTCGTCGAAAAACCTTTTAGAATCGCCATTGCTGCTCAACTTCTCAATGATCCTGTTCGGGTACGTGCCATCGGCGTTGAGAATCACTAAACAATCGCCATTATATCCGATGCGGAACTTGCCAATTTGGAGATACCTAGGGTCAGGGTACGGTGCGCTTTTGAGCAGCCCACCTAAACTGAAAAACCTAAAAACCCTAAAAACCCTAAACCCAGAATCTCTGAAACCAGAAACCCCCTAAAACCCCAAACCCCCCAAACCCCTAAACCCCTAAACCCTAAACCCCTAAACCCTAAACCCTAAACCCTAAACCCCTAAACCCTAAACCCTAAACCCTAAACCCCTAAACCCCTAAACCCTTAACCTCAGAGGCCCCCAAAGCCTTACTCCGACATGGCTGAAGGCCTTTCTCGGCTCGGGGTCGAAAGCGTGGACACCTAAGCCTTAAACCCGCAAACCCTAAACCCCGAAACCCTAAACTCCGAAACCGAAACTAAGTTGAGGAATTTAGCTTAGGGCTCCGGTTTTCTAGGCTTTGCCGCCGGGATGCGCCCATCCAACGCTGATGCCTGTCGGGGGCCCCTCGGCCCGGTCTCTCAGGGTCCGGGCCTTGGCCACGGACTGGGAGGGGGACGGTTGAGGATTTAGGGTTTAGGGTTGAGGGGTTTAGGGTTTGGGGTTGAGGGGTTTAGGGTTTAGGGTTGAGGGGTTTAGGGTTTAGGGTTGAGGATTTAGGGTTTAGGGTTGAGGGGTTTAGGGTTTAAGGGGCCGAGCGAAAATGGGCTGTGAGGAGTTTGGAATTTGAGGGGCCCGGTGAATTGGCTGGGTCGTCGCAAAATACAAAGTGCTGACCTGCCAGGTGTCTGCTGTGTCCCAAGTCGATCCATCGTGCTTCCACTCCCGAAGGACCCCCTTACCGGTAGAGGCGTCCATGTGCCTCAGCGGACGAGGAGCATGGCGTTTGCAAGACAAGAGCACTTCAACGCATCGGAGCAGATCGGAGCCATTGCTAATGCACCGCAGCCAGTTTGCAGGTTGCACTCTATCCTGCCCTGCTGGGAGGCGGCCTTCAAACACATTCACACAGCCCTGCAAGCTTTCATGAAGAGCGTTGCAGAAACCCTAAAAGCCTAAACCCCTCAACCCCTAAACCCCTAAAGCCCTAAACCCCACGAGTGTTGCAGCCACGGCTACGAAACCATGAGGCACCAGTCGTCCGCGCCTAAGCGGAAGTTGCCAATCTGGATGAACTGGAAACCCATCTTGATGCTGCCTTTGACGTGCTCGATTCCTTTGGACCTCCCGGCAGGCATTCGTGAACTACGGAGGATCCCCCTACTCGACGACAGCCCCCTGCACTCCCTGGTCCACGCCTGCCCCAGGCCTCGTTCTTCCATTTGCCATCGTTGAGCTGATTCGAATCCTGGTTGACGCGCTCCCAGTCCCTTTTCAGAATCATGATCGCCTTGCTGTGATCCTGGTCGGATGCTCGACCAGTTCGGGTGGACTGAAGCTCCAAAACAAGCGCTTTGGGGGCTGTCGGCCTTGGGACCTCGACACTGGACCCTACACCCCGGGAAGACCCGAGTCCCTGTGCGTGATCGTGAAGTGGTCCCCATCGTGGTCGGCGAGGCGGAAGCTGCCCATCTCAAGAAAGCGATCTCCGAAATCGATGTGCGTCGCGCGATGGTTGCACTGCTGCGCCGCAACACTCTGCCCAGCCGTGGTGGTCGAGGTCGTAGAAACTTCTGGAGGCATCTCCTGGGTTCTTGTTCAGGAACTTATTTTTAAGCTACCAAAATATGGAAACCCTATTCTTTACGATGGAGACGCCCGGAACCCTTGGTTTAAAAATAAGCTGCCGAATAGCTACAGACAAGCCGTAAGAAAGCTACAGGGGGGCTGTCGAAAGCTACGACGAACATACAGAAAAGCTACAGAAAAGCTAGAGAAGGATCGAGACGAAGCTTAGATCAGCTAGATAAAAGCTGCGCCAAAACCGCCCAAAAACCTCGGAAACTTGCGCTCGCTCTCCTCTCTCTCTCTCTCTTTCTCTCGCTCTTTCTCTCTCTCTCTCTCTCTCTCCCTCTGTCTCCCTCCCCACCTCTCGCTTCCCCGCCCTTTCCCGCTCTTTTCTCCGCCCCAACGCCCAGGGATTCCAGACACGCCCGACGAACCCAACCTTCCGCCCCGCCCCCTGCTCAGGTGTTCACTTCAAACCGGGGGCTTCTGCCTGCTCGTCCTGTAGCTTTCTAGCTTTCCTGTAGCTTCCCGGTATTTTTTTGAGGTTTTTTCCAGCTTTTTATCGGGAGTGCACGGGCTGGAAATGAAGCTTTTCGCTCGGGAAACCTTTAAAAAAATAACTTAAAAAACTAACAAAAAGCTAGAAAAAAACTAAAACGAAGCTACGCTACAAAGACGCTATCAACAAGGAAACACAATAATCTGAGCAAGGCACACAGGGTTGTGCAAGACTGAACCAGCAATGCCCAAAACCCTCCCAGACAAACCGTGTTTTCCCAACCGTGACGAGGCGGTGCCTTCCGTACTCTCCGTCTCTGCATTTCACAAACCATCTTGTACTTAGATCTTGTACTTGTACTCGGAACACCAGTTAGCTTATTGGTAGCTTTTGGGGTAGCTTTTTGGTAGCTTTTGGGGTAACTTTTGGTAGCTGTTGGATTAGCTCTTGTTTAGCTTTTTTCTGGCTTCGATCGCTTTCCGCAATGACCCCTCGGCGAGATTTTATTTAGCTTCCCCATATCTTCTTTTAAAATCTAACATGTAGCTTTGTGTCCAGAGCACGGTCGTCTTAACACTAACGAGAACCGAGTCTCCATGACGCCAGGCTCGGGGAGACTTACAAGGCCAGTGCCGCTGCAACCAATCTCCTCTGCACACTCCAATATCCCTTAATTAAGGAATATTCCCTAAATCATGTTTAGGATCCTACTATAATTTAAGGTATATTCCTTAATTAAGGGATATTGGCGTTTCTGGGCTCCTCTGCACAGGGAGACTGCTCGAAGCCGTCCGTCTTCCAGGGCTCCTCGCAGAACAGCTTGTCCGAGCCTGGGTTCTTGCTAATTTAAGTTGCCATAATAGGGATCTATAAAATCTATAAGGGTTTAGGGGTTACGGGATTTAATTTAAGTTACCATGATAGGGATCTATAATAAATAATATGCTTTCCTTGTTATGGCCACTTAAAACCCAGGAGCTCAAAAGCTCGACCATCTGCAACTGCCAAGGGAGCTGCAGCGCCGTAAGAGCGCTCGCCAGCAGAGTCGCAAGTTTGCTGGCAATTCTGTGGGCCAAGTCGCCTGCACCTGGCACACAGTTCGCGACGGCGCTGGCGCCGGGGCCGAAGGCTTTCTCTGCGCCTTCCTTGATGGCTTCTGTCAGCATTGCCTTGAGCACGTCGCCGTCCAGCAAGTCCTCCAATGGGGGAGGTAGGGCGAAGCCGGTGATGCCCAGGTCTGCATAGATGCTCAGGACCTCATCGAGGTGGCACAGAGGGACTAGCCGGGCCTATGATCAGAACAGAGCACCCTTCCCTGAACTAAGCAAGAGCGACCACAGGATCCATGTTCCTGGGTTCCCGGCTGCCGCATGGCACATGTTGAGCGCAGCTTTGGGGCCATTTTCCTGCCGGATCGCACACCCACACACTCTCACGACGAGGCTGAACGGTCCACATTCTCTCGTAGTGTCAGGCAACGGCGGTCCAGCCCGCTGCGGCGGCGACGATCCCCATTGCCTTGGGGATACTCGATCCTGCCCACGGCCTCTGCGTGTGCATGGACTTGGGGGAAGAAGGTCACCGGAAGTCCCGGAGTGGGCCAGACCTCATTCTTTCGGCATTTCGGCACACGAACAGCATCGCATGCCAAGCGCAGGACACTCTTCTGAAGATGCCACGGCTGAGACGGCTGCCACAAACTTTGGCCCGACACTCACGCGCAAAGAAGCGGTTGCCTCCGCCGCTGCTTTGATGCTTTCCTGCGTCAGAGCAAGGGCCCAAGGGCCAGCACAGCAGAGCGAGACAGGGCTGGCCTTGTAGTCGACGTCCGTGATATCAGCGTAGACCACAGACTCCTGATTCGTGTCGGTGTTCATCACGGCCTCGCCTGACAAAAAGGCAGCTGACTCAGCTAGCACTGCACTGAAGACTTTGCTCATGTGCGGCGAGGCCTTTCACGAAGAAGTCCACGTCGTAGGATTGCGTGACCGTTCCTGTGAGGGTGCCCTCCAGCTTGAGTGTCGCAAGCATCTGCATTGCCAAGATGATGCCTTGGAAGTCACAGGGCATGCTACAGTGTGAGTATCATGCAACAGGAAGGAAAAAGGTACCCATGCTCAAGAAAGCCAGGATGCACACACCCTTGGCGCAAATCATCTTCTTCTTGGGCTGCTTGGGAAACCCCCTCTGAGCTTCATAGGAGCAAGTGCCTTCTCCCTTCACCCAGGCCTGCACCGATGCGCGTACCCAGCCTTCGACAAAGGCCCTTGTCTTGACTGTGGAGCCGCTAACCGTCGTCTTCACCTGGATGAGGTCTGGGTTAAACGTCACGACGGCATCGAGGGCCACGCTCAAGTCCCCCTCACAGGATCCACTAGGCTGCGGTGTCGCAAGTGCCTGGGTTGCCCTACATTTCCTTTCAAAACGAGGCCGCAACGAGTCTAAAACCAACATCGTCAATCCTCAAGAACACATAAGCCCGGAGCCCTAAATGATCCCGACGCCTTGATGTTGTGAAATCTAAGAATATCTGATCTGAGCTGCTTCCAGTGCTTCCACGGGGCTCGTCCTGATTTGCTTACTTGTGTCAGCCGCGGTGGCCTCCATCGTGGAGACGTCAGTGTAGTCAATTTCCTCCTGCGCGATTCTTAAACATTACAGGTACCGTCTTTAGTCCTTACCACAAGCATCCTACCATCCAGGTTCTACATCAGGGACCCTAGGTAGACCATCAGGCGTAACCGCCCTAACCTAAAAACCCTAAACCCTATCCGGACCTTAACTTATAAGCCCTACAAGGCCCTACCTACATCCAAAATTGGCTCCCGAAATTTCTGAAACTCTCTCCTCGGTTCCTGGCAGTGGCACCCCTCCCACCGGAGAGGCCTCACCACTGCTGCCTCCCGAAGCTTTCAATCGAAACCTGGGCGTTTGCTTAACACACTGAGCTGAAATCGCCACGGAACGTACAGCAAATTACAAATATATACATATATGCTTTCCGTGGAAGTTGAAAAAAGTTCCTTGACAAGAGCCCAGCAAACCCCTTGGCAAAGTCGGAAGTCCTGCTGGGCACGCACTTCATGTCCATGTCAAGTCCGGTGATCTTTAGATGGCTCTTCGGCTTGCCGTTCTCAAGACTGCAGTCGCACTGCTTGCCAAGGAGTGCCTTGCACATTAGGTTTAGGGCTTTTTGGGTTTAGGGGTTTAGGGTTCAGCGTCGAGGGTCTAGGGGCTTACAGTTTAGGGTTCAGAGTTTAGGTTTAGGGCCTTTAGGGTATTGCTTGCCAACGAATGCCTCGCACCGGCCTTCCTCATTTGTTGCTGCCAGTGCATCCTCAGCAATGCACTTCACGAAGCTCGCGACCGCGTTCGCCACCTGGCATGTGCGAACACCCGCCGAGATCTCAAAAAACCTTGGACTTAAAACCCTCACAGGTGATTCAAGTTGTCCATTAGAGTGCAGGGAGTTTTTTGGCCTAAGGATTTACGCTTCAGGGTTCAGGCTTTGCAGTGAAGGCCACCTGGGTGGCTATCTCTCTGGATTTGTCGTAGACCTCCGTCGCTAATTCCAAGAGGTGCCCTGCCAACTTGTATCTTGCCTCAAGCGTAGTTCGGGCCACCCCTTGCAGAACATTGCCCACCACCAAGGCTTCGTCCCCGAGTTCGTTGGCTAAGTCCTTCAGCTCAGAATCCAGCTTGTCAAACCTCATTTTTGGAGCTTTGATGACGCGGTTCCCGACTGCGGAAAAAAGTTACCGGCGGCCGTGCCGAGGGTTTCGCCTCGGGCGTCACTCAGAGAGATGTGCCGGGCAAAAGAACTACAATCATTATAATGATTCAATGACAAGGTGTCCCGGTGCGTGCACCGGTCACATACAGCTTTGACGGCCATGCTGCCGGCATCCGCAACCGCGTTGGCCAAGTCAGAGAAGGTTCCCACAATGCCGGAAGCGGCTTTTCCACTTGCCACGCTGTCGAGGGACATGTCGGAAGCATTCGCTCGTTCCCCCATAGAGGTTTCCGAGGAACGAGCGATCAAGGCACCGTGAACTGCGGCAATAGAAGTGTTCGAGCGCCCGGCCGAGTCTGTAGCAGACTCCCACATCGAAACGTTTGACTCCTGCTCTGGATCAAGGACAGCCAATGACATCCCCAAGGTGCAAGGGCAAAAAACTGCGGCAGCTCTTAACAACAAGAGGGTGACAGTACATGCACACTCAAAATGCAGAGGGATGCAGAACTACGAAGCCACGCAACCGCACCTGCGTGAACTTCATGGCAGCAGCCACTGGCAACATGGCCCTGGCTGTTCAGGAACTTGATTCCACAAGACTCCGCTTGATATGCTCAACCCTACATCCGAGCCCAGCGCCCAAGCAAAGCCCAGCACGGTACCGGGGGCCACGTGGATTGCTTCATTGTTCTTTAAAACAATATATATAGAACGGCTAGCGCATCCTACAAAAGCAAAAGCGCGAGCCAAGCCTCGTGGCACGCAGGAGCACAAGTTGGGTGAGCTGCGCACACGTGTGGAGCTGTCCCTAGCGGTCCCACATCTTCACAATTTAGCAGGTGCTCCGCGGCACAGATGCTTTGCTTTCTCGTGCAACTGCCCAGTCGAAGGGTAGGACAGCGCATCTGGGACAACAGAGGACTTCTGTGGCAAAGAATCCACTACATGCACACCCTGCAACCATGAACCCAAAACTCTAAACACTCAAACATCCAACAACCTAAACACTCAAGGCACCCAGACCTTCCAAAACCCCTGAATTAAGGAATATATTTCGAATCATATTAGGGGTCCTACTATAATTTGATGTATATTCCCCAATTAAAAGCTTTTGGATGGTCTGGGCACCAGTAGCCCCAGGATGTCATCTCTTGTTTTGCTTTCCCCCGCTGCAGCTGATTTGAAGCGTTACCGCCGGGCCAGGTGTCGGAGCTTCATTCCTGCGAGACTGCTTTAGGGTTTAGAGGTTTTAGGGCTGCGTTTAGGGGCCTAGGGTTTAAGCTTCACACACCCTTAGAGTGCAGGGCTTTGTTGGAAAGGTCCTAAACCCTAAACCCTAAATCGGTTCGGGCTTTTGCGCTTCGGCTTCTACCAGGAGGAGTTGAGTTAAAGCCCCAGGCCCACCCGAAGGCCCAAACGTACAAGCGGTTTAGGGTTTAGGGCTTAGGGTTTGGAGTTTAGGGTTTAGGGTTTAGGGCTTAGGGTAAGCTATATAAACTTTTACACTGTCTGGTTCTTAATAGGGAATGGGGGAATGGATTATGGAGACGATTATTGGGGATTATATAGGGACTACTATAGGGATCCATTCCCCCATTCCCTACTAAGCACCAGACAGTGCAGCCCTGAACCTAAAGCCTTAAACCCAGCGGCCTCGTCCCTAAATCCTCGGTCCCAGGAGAATACAACCTCGCTAGGCCGGGGATATCAAAAGGTTGCAATTCGCCTCCACGGAAGACAGTAAGTCTATATCACTCTCTTGCTTCTGCCCTACTTGAAGGTGTAGTGGGTTGCAAAAAAGTAGGGCCTAGGCCTAGAAGTCCTTTGTTTAAGGCTACACACGTTACATAAATTACATGGTTTGGGCAGGAGGGGCGTGCGAAATCGATGCAAGCTACGAAGCTAAAAAGCTGCGAAATCTGCTTGAGGAGCTCCGAAAGCTGCGAGACGCGCAAAAGCTGCGACACACTCCGAAAGCCTGTAATGTATCTATACAAGAAGGGGTTAGGTTCCCGGAGACTCCAATATACCTTAAGTTACAGGAAGATCCCATTTGATTGAAGGAATGTTCTTTACTTAAGGGATATTGGAGTCTCTGGGTTTAAGGTTTAGGGAGCTGAACAAAACGTCACAGCTTTCGAAGCTTCGGCTTTTGCGCATCTCGCTGCTTTCGGAGCTTCTCGCGGCTTTCGCAGCTTTGGGGCACGAGACTATGAGTAACTATCTGATGTGAAACCATAATTACGAAGGATTCGTAAAGCAGGAGCTCGGTGCCCCATGCAGGGAAATGTATATAGCTTCAATGATGAACTTATCCTGATTCTGATTCAGGACATATTGCGTGATTTTTACGTTTTCGGGTTTGGGGTTTAGGGCTTGGCGATTTGCAGGCTGTGTCGCATTTGGGCTTTGACGAAGCCGAGGGAAAGACAGTAAGAATGAAAACAGGCGTGCCGCAGCTATGCATCGAAGTGAAAAAGACGATCGGGAAGAACACCCGTCAAGCAACACGAACCCGGAAGGGAACGTACAAACGAGCTTCCGTTCACATCCTCTACATTGCACCAACTTGCACCCATGGGATGTGATCCGTACCTGAAGCCTCGACCGGAACCCAAATCCTGATCGCTGCTAAACGTCGACTGCAAACCCCAAACCCGAATCTCCGATTGTCAATCAACGCCAAACGATGCCTAAAACCAAGTACCCGCTGCCGAGAGCCTTCAGGGACAGCTCCCTATCCAACCTCGACAATGCACTTCAAAGTGCGAACTTGTAAGGGTTTGCTTTCAGGGTTCTGACTTTCGACGTTGGAGAGGTTACACTCTCCATGTGCTACGTAATCTTCCGAGCACATTGGGGTGAAATGTTGAGGTGTATGGGGCTTCGGAAACTTCGGCTGCATTTCTCAACCTGTCCGAGCTCAGAAGCGATGAAATGAATCTGAAAAACCCATACATCAATGGCCCCCAACTCCACAACCGTCAAGGCCCTAAACCTTATATATCATATCGGCTGTGCAATTCCTGAACGCTCCAGCCCGAAACCGCCCTTAACCCGAAACCAAGACCCAGCCCAACACCCCAAAACCCCAAACCCTAAACCCCAACACCCTCAAACCCAACACCCTGAAACCCAAGACCGTAAACCCCAACACCCTAAAACCCAACACCCAGAAACCCAACACCCTAAACCCCCACACCCAAAAACCCAACACCCAGAAACCCAACACCCTAAACCCCCACACCCCAAAACTGAACACCCTAAAATCCTAAACCCTAAACCCCCACACCGTAAAACCCAAACCCTAAAGCCCAACACCTAAAACCCTACACCCCGAAAGCCTAAACCCAGCAGGACAAGTAAACCCTAAACCCTAATGTGAAACCAGAAGTTGAACGCTGGGCTTCAGTTTGGGCAAGCACAAATCGAGAAGTGTTGTCATCGCCTCGACGATACATTTAAGATTAGCGTGGCCAAACGTGCTGTTTGGCTCAAGGCACACGTGTTTCGTCTGCTCTGTGAGGGGAAAAGATCGATGCTGCTCCTTCCAGTTTCATATTGGTAGCGGAGCCTCGGGGCCGTTCCCGGGGTTCATGTCGTTCTTGGCACCGTGTGTCAGCATCTTCGTCTATGTTGCCGATCTTTGCGAACTNGCTCCTTCCAGTTTCATATTGGTAGCGGAGCCTCGGGGCCGTTCCCGGGGTTCATGTCGTTCTTGGCACCGTGTGTCAGCATCTTCGTCTATGTTGCCGATCTTTGCGAACTTCAGAAAACTTCTCTGCCGTTAGATTGTGCTCTGCAGTGGAGATCTTGTGGTTTGGCGCCGTCGTGCTCTACTTGGTCATCTCTGCCTTTAGATTGTGCGCTGAGGTGGCGATCTTTTGGTTTTCGCGCCGTCGTGCGCTGCTTTGTTATCTCCGCCTTTAGATTGTGCTCTGAGGCGGCGATCTTTTGGTTTGGCGCCGTCGTGCGCTGCTTTGTCATCTCTGCCTTTAGATTGTGCTCTGAGGCGGCGATCTTCTGGTTTGGCACCGTCGGGTGCTACTTGTTCTTCTTCGTCTTTAGATTGTGCACTGAGGCGAAGATCTTGACGTCCTCCTTGCGGCCTTCGTTTACCATGGCCTCCGGGGCAACTTAGCTCTCTGCAATACGACCATCATGTTTGCCAACATGGTCTATGACGACGCTGCTCACACCAGCATTCTTCCAAAGTATGCCGTCGCGGTTCTCAGCATGTGCGTGCACATCATTTTCCGTCATTGAAACATCTGCGCTGAGGCCATCTTCAACAGATTGGTGCGCGATCACATTCTCTACAACGACATGCTTTATGATGGCGAAATCTACTACAGCTACAACTTCTAAGACGTCTTGTGCAACCGCCTTCTGTGCGACTATGTTGTGCGCGGCAACATCACCTTGGACGACTGGACGACGGCATCCTCTGCGCCAGCATCTTCTTCTACCTCATTCCCTACATCAACCATACAGACGAGCATACCTTCTACATCCACATCATCTACTACCACGTCCTCTGCATCAACCTGTTCGCCGAGCACCTCTTCCACATCAACGTCGTCGACTACAACATTCTCTACATCAACATTGCTGGCGACCACACCTTCTACATCCACATCATCGACTGCCACGTCCTCTACATCGAGGTCTTCGCCGCGGACATCTTCTACATCAACATCGTCGACTACCGCATCCTCTACATCAACATTGCTGGCGACCACACCTTCTGCATCCACATCATCGGCTACCACGTCCTCTACATCGACGTCTTCGCCGACGATATCTTCTACATTAACATCGTCGACTGCCGCATCGTCTACATCAACATTGCTGACGACCACACCTTTTACACCCGCATCATCGAAGCAACGTCTTCGCCGACGACATCTTCTACATCAACATCGTCGACTACCGCATCCTCTACATCATTTTCGATGGCCACATCTTCTGCATCAACTTCGTGGGCTACCACATCTGCTGCATCATTGCTTTCGATGACCACGTCTTCTACATCAACATGCTCGACGACCACATCTTCTACATCAACATCACCGACTACAACCTGCAACACCGCCTCCTTCACTGTCACGCCCTCTGCACGAGCATTGACGGTGACAGCTTTGACAACTTTCTCTCTGCCACATCGTGCTCTTCGGCGCCTTGTTTCGGAACGGCGTGGACTGCTACCATTTCTGTGCTAGCACCTTCCTCGGAATCCACACTCATATCGTTCACAGATGTTATAACTGCATCCTCTGCGGGACTCTCCTTGGCGAGCGTGTGTTGTACGACCACGTCGTTTGCATGATCGTTGGCCACGCGTGTGCGTTCAGCTTCATCCTGTGCGATTGCGATGCCGTCTTTTAAGATCACATCACCATCGGCTTCGGGCGTGGCGTCTACAAATGCATCGTCGAGAACGCCGTTCTCAACCACCTCGTCCTGGGCCTTGCCCTCCGCTCAAAGCGGTCTGTCTGTATCTGTGCTCGCTATGGCGCTCTGCTTTACGATCGCATGCTTTACATCCGCATCTCCTACGACGAAGTCCCGAATGGCAGGATACTCCACATCTACACCCCTTACATTGAAATCCTCCATGACGACCCTTTTTACCACAACATCCTCTACGATCGACTTGTGTGTGGCATTATGCTCTTCTGCAACACTCTTTGTGGCAACTTCCTCACTGACCGCACCCTGTGTCTCCACCTGTTTCTCATTGAACTCCCCTACGACGTCTTCTACAACGATATCTCCGTCTACGGCATCATCGTGTACGGCCACATCACCACCGATTTCGAGCATGGCTTCTGCACGTGCAATGTCGTCCTTCGCGAGCGATTTGTTTGTAGCACAATGCTCTTCAACAACATCTTGTGTGACAATGTTCTCCACGACCGCATCCTTTGCAGCAACATCTTCCTCCGTGACATTCCGCATGACAACATCTTCTACAACAGCTTCCTCTACGACTTCAGCATCTACGACACCGTCCTCATCTACAAGTATGTCCATTGCAGCAAAGTCCACAGTGGCCAACATACTGCAACATCCTGTGAACGAGTGTCGCGTACCATAACATCCTCTACCAGCACATCCTGCACAATCGCGCGGTCCGCAGCCAAGACTACATTTGTTGGCTCTCACCTTCTGCGACCTCAACACCTTCACCAGCGCCCTCTACGACCGCAACCTCGACTACAACACCTCCCGCACCCTTTGCGACGGCATTGTATACTACCATATCGCTTACAAACATACTTGTATCACTGTCTTCTATGATATCAGTCTACGGGTTACCATTTGCCACAACCCAGTGCCCTACAATCACGCGGTCTACGCCAACAGTGTCAACAACTGCGGTGTCAACATCGGCATCGTTGACGACACCGTCCTCTACGACTTCGCCCTCGGTTGCACCATTATATATGGCAGCGTGCCCCATACATTCGCATGCACTTTGTCGCCGAGCTCCATGGCGAATACACGTCTGCGACTTTTACAACATCCGGAACCGCCTACAACCAGTTCAAGGAGCACCTCCACTTCAGCATCATCCTTGAAGACGAGTACCAGCATTACAACGGCTTCAACGACTGACGTGGCTACTACATCAAACGCGAACTCTGTCAACCCCACATTGAGTGCCTCGTCTACGACAAGCACCTGTTCATACCGTACCTGGTTGGGAACTTCCCCGAGTACTTCCACATCAAGCACTACTTCGATGACCAGTTTCAATGCAGGAATTCCTTCAACTGGTGCGCCGTCGATGCGTTCACCCTCGAGCAACAGCAGTGTCATCAACGTGTTTGGGGCCCTGTGCGACTCTGACCTCGGCTGCCACTCTACTTGGGCCACCTCGTCGCCGATATGTGGATTAGGCCTGCGTCACCTGCGGCAGGTATCTGTCCGTCCTACGCCTGCGAATAACCAAGCCCTGGCTTGGCCTGCAGAAAGGGGGGATTGTTTTGAACCAGTGTGAAACCAGAAGTTGAACGCTGAGCTTCAGTTTGGGCAAGCACAAATCGAGAAGTGTTGTCATCGCCTCGACGATACATAGAAGATTAGCGTGACCAAACGTGCTGTTTGGCTCAAGGCACACGTGTTTCGTCTGCTCTGTGAGGAGAAAAGATCGATGCTGCTCCTTCCAGTTTCATACCTAAACCCGGGGATTGTATAGGGGCTACTTTCGGGATCCATTCCCCCATACCCTACGAAGCACCCCTAAACCCTAAACCCTAGTCCCCGAAAAAAGCGAGGGCAGGGCTGCTGGACCAGAGAACCGGCCGTCGCCCGGCACCTGGGGAACATGGCTTTCCTTTTTTTGGACTCCAGTAGGGATGAGTGTAAGGATACTGAAAGGGTACCTGAGAAAACCATAGCGGAGAGTGTCAAAGTGTAGGATGTAGGCGTTGCGATGTTTTTGGAATTAAGGAAATGTCAAGGTAGTGTTTCGGCCCGAGACTGTAAGGCTGAAGCCGTGCAAGACTGAAATATTGGATTTAGGGGTTTAAGGGGGCGAAGGGTTTGGAGTTCTACCTATTCCCGACTTGTTCGGGTTGCTGGATTTAGGGCTGCTCACTTTCCAAAACTCGGCGTGGCTCGGTTGCTTGTCCCATCGATTGTTCAAGTTCCTCAGGAGCTTCGGTTCCGGGTCGTTTCTGGCTATCTCGCGATTCATCGTTGAGCTTTGCGCTGCCTGCTTTTGTTTCCTTAAACCTTACATCCTGGGCCATAGCCCTTCTAGTTTCCTTGAACGCTGAAGCTGAAACAGGCTGGCCTACATTCCAAGGCTTTCCGAGCTGAAGGGCTCGCGCAACCAAAGCACTCCAGTCAAACCCCACAACCCCGAGCCACATTATATGTTGTATATTGTATATTACTTTTTCATATATATATATATATGTATGTTATATTCTATATGATGTTTAACATGTGTTAGATGTTATATACAGTTACCCAAAGCCCTCGACCCTGGCTAGGTTGGGCACCGGTCCAGCATGGGAGGCACGGTCGCCATGTCGAAAAGCCCCCGGCCAAGCCTCGGGGAGTTCTCACCACACCTACTCGGGCTTGGAATCGGTTTGGGGTTTCGGGCTTCGGGTTGCGGGTATAGGGTTTTAGGGTTTGGGTTTAGGGTTTAGCGTTTCGGGCTTAGGGTTTAGGGCCGTTTAGGGTTTGAGGTTTAGCAAGAAGAAATCCTCGGACCCCTACCCTACTATAGACCTTAGATGAACCAACCTAGCAGGATGCTTCCAAAACAACCGAGATCCGGGCTTCTGCATCCCTATAACGTCGCCTGTCTTGCCGTCGACCACGACACAGAGCATGGCCTAAGCTTTAGGATTTAGGGTTTAGGGTTCAGGGGTTTCCACGGAACAAAACCTTCAAAAGCTACGACGATGTACTGGCCAAGCACATGCAACTTGAAATGAGGACTCTTCAACACAACGGCCCTGTGATAGAGCCTTACATCTATGTATGTCTGTATTGTATGTAAGCATGTATGAATATATATATATATATATATATATCTGTGTGTGTGTGCGCGTATACTGCTTCAAACAAAATGCTTTCAAAGAAACCGTATGTTACGTCAACCCATACAGGCCACCCCAGTGGACGCGGTTTTCCTTAACCCCGAATAACTAAGGAAATCAGAAGAAGGAAAAAGGTATGGCTTATGAGGTTAAGGTACGGTTTAGGTTGTGGCGTGCACAAAGGCCCTGAAGGCGTAAGACACAGGGCCTCAGACTTGTCTGGGGCATGTCGCCCCTGATAAGAAACGAAGAGGGTTTGGGGTTTAGGGTTTAGAGTACCCCCACATGTAAAGTAGAAGCCACAAAGCTGGACGATCATTATCCTCATGCTCCTCAGGTAAAGCAAAAGGGGATCCCAGCACGAGTCATCCTAAATTCACGTTCCAACGTTCTGGGATTCACTGTAGTTTGTCCGAACTTCAATCCTGCTTGTGCCAAGCCCCTCAACCCTAAACCCTCAACCCTAACCCTAAAACCTTAAAACCCGAAGGACCACAACCCAAAAGTACTCAGAGAGGCATACCCTACTTTCAGGGTACCCAGCATTATGGTCGGGATCTGTTATTTGGGCAAAAGGGAGTTTCAGAGTATAGGGTTGTGGATGCTAGTTTGGGTTTATGATAGCGTTTACATTTGCAAGCAACCAACCCCACAGACTCCAATATCAATATCCCTTAATCAGGGAACATTCCTAAAATCATACTTCGGATCCTACTATAATTTAAAAGTATATTCCTTCATAGAACCCTTAAAGATCCCTTTAAGGAGCCCTTTAAGGAACCCTTAGGGGTATATTCCTTAGTTAAGGGATATTGGAGTCTCTGGGACCGTGAGGTCTTCGAGCAACTCGCCGCCCACAGGTTTAATCAGTGATGGAGCGTCGTGGCTTTGGGTTTAGGGTTTAGGGTTTAGGGTTTAGGGGAAAACGCTCCAATGATAATCGGTAGGCCCGAACACCACACAATTTCAAGGCAATAAACCTACTATTGAAGGGATTAACCCTAAACCCTAAACCGTGGGTATAGCCAGAAAGAGGCACGGAGGACCAAGAAGTGGTGCCGCAGCTACCCCACTAAGGGTTTCTTAAATCCGATAAACCCTGAATCCTAAAGCCTAAACCCTAAACCCTAAAGCCTTACATAAATCCTGAACCTTAAACCCTAAAGCATGCTTGCTAAGTCGGCATAGCCTTCAAGACAACAGCACAGCCCCACGCCCTGCTGTGTAATGTCGAAAGCAAAAGGAAACCCTTTGCTGCGTTAAAGTGTAAGCTCGAAACCCACGTGTAAGACAAGGCACATCCGCGCATACTTCCTCATCCGAGGTCACATCCAGCAAAAAGATGTCCTGCTACTCTTGCTCGCATTATTGTCAGCATTACCAGTCGTGTCCTGGCTATCATTCTTACACTCTTATCACTCTTGCAGGCTTTGGCATTCCTCTCTGTAGTATTATATTTATCGCTCTAGGCGTTGCTTAGTTCGATATTTTCCACGACCATCATTTTGCCAGCATTATCCGGAGCATTGCCATCGCCATCATCTGCATCGTGACGAACGGCCACGAACCAGTGCTATCACGCGGTCTGTATTCTCCGCAGCGCATTGTCGGAATATGCTTATCCCTACTGGTCGTGTTTCCATGAACTTCCATGTTTCTAATACTCACAGCAGCCGATGTTGTCGTTGTTGAAATTTTTCTTGTCATAGTTGAAACTGTGGTTACGATGACTACAGTAAGGTGCTGCTCATACATCACGGGATCACTCATGATGTTGGCAGTCTTGTGGCTACAACTACAACCACTGCAACTACCGCTAACACTACCACTACCGCTGCCACTACCAGTACCACTACCACTTCCACTTCCACTTCATCTGCCACTGCCACTTCTACTTCCACTTCCATTTGCTATACCGACGACGACTACTTCTTCTTCTACTGCTTCTACTGCTTCTACTGCTTCTGCTTCTTTTCTACTATTTCAGCTTCTTCTACTACCGCTACTGCTTCTACTTCTCACAACTGCTGCTACTGCTACTATTCACCACGGCTGCTACTGCTGCCGCCTGCTGCTGCTGCGGCGACGACGACGACGACTACGAGGACGAGGACGACGACGAGAACGGCTACAACTGCCTCGACTACGACTGTAAGATCGGCTTTCATGCTGAAGCAAAGCCAACCAGCTTCACAGCTGATTGTCACAGGCTCCATGGAGGATTCTTCTTATGTTGGGACTAAAGCCAGTGATAGAATCAAAAGCAACGTATTGCTTAAGATTACACTCATGCCCCACCGTGGCAGCCAGCGTCCTGGATTTGCGCAACGGTGACGCAGAGGGGAAGCTTTCTCAGCCTTTGCAAGACGTGAACTGAACTGTGAATGAAAGCCGAACTTCTAGCTCTGGCTCAGGACATGTGGCAGAAGCGGCTCGGGAAGAGGATTCCCCGGTTCATCGTTTAGTTGTGATGCTCTTCGGAACCTCTAATCCCTCCAACCCTGAACTCTAAGCCCTCCAACCCAAACCCTGAACGACGAACGCTCCGAAACCCCGGACTCGAAGACCTCAGTACTAGTTCATGGTTGGGATAGGATTAAAACTGTACATTTGTATTCCTTATTGGGTTTAAGTACCCATAAAAATGTAAAATGTTACCCAACTATGACAAAGAATATTCTCCTGGCTCCGAGGGGCGGAAACCGTAGCCCAGCTTCCGGCCGGTCATCCACCTGCCCCCAAACCCTTAATGGAACCCTCATAACAGGACCCTTACAGAACTTGAGAGTCCTTGCTCGAATCCTTAGCAAAACCCTTGGCGCCCTGCTACATCCCTACAAAAACCACAGACCCCAGAGCCTCCAATAGCCCTGAAATTTGGAATATACCTTAAGTTATAGTAGGATCCCTGAAATCATGTCAAGAATATTCCTTAATTATGGGCTGTTGGAGTCTCTGGGACCATCGGATGGCGTCGATCAAGGGTGAAGAAAAAGAATCTAAGGCAGAGGGAGCTTCCTGGGCGTGCGGCTCTCTGTTGTATTGTTCTGAGGGTCGGGGCGAAACCCTAAACCTTAAACCCCTAAACTCTAAACCCCAAAACGGCTATCGAGTTGGGTTTAGGGCGAAGGTTTTCGAGCTTTTGAGCTTTGGCCACAGGCCACAAGTCATGAAATGATGTGCCTCTATGTGCATATATGTAAGAAAATACTCTTGTTCTATTGTTCTAAAAAAGGTACACATGCTCTCTCTCTCTCTCTCCCTCTCTCTCTCTCTCTCTCTCTTCTCTCTCAATAAATCTATATTTTTTACTTAAAATCATCTATCTTCTTATTTGTTTACATATATATGTATGTAGTATGCATATATTCACAACAGTAAACATAAACTGTTGTACTTGCGTGTACTTATTTCTGTCTAGGTATTTCCTCATACATTCTTGCATGTCTTCGCTTATTTGCACGCCTTCAGCTGAACGTCCTCTCCTTCCTCCAAGGCCTCTGTGACCTCCACCTGAACAGGCTCAACAGCGGCTTCGGGTTTGGGGTCGAGAGTAATCATGCAATGCTTGCTACACTCACAGAAACCGTTCACAGCCTAGGGTGCTGCGCAAAAAAAAACCCGAAGCCCGTAGTTTTTCGGGTAATAGGGCACGGTGTAGGGTTTAGGGTAAGTTTAAAGTTTAGGGTTTAGGGTGTAGGGTAGTTCAGGATCTTATGGTTTGGGGCTCCGGGTACAATATGGTACAATGCAGCGTGCACTCTGCAACAGTTGCCTCTGTCGTCCTGCTGTCTGCAATACACGAAACCTACCGGAAGGCGAGCACTTGTCTGCAAGCGTCTATACTAGACAAGAAGCGAGGAAGTGGATTCCTAAGAGAATCTGTCAGGGGATTTCTTCACAGTACATGGGAGCAAAGCTTCACAACAAATGCCCGAGAACCTGCCTTTGGCAGAGCCGTCTCGCTCAGCACGGCGCACAGGGCAAGCGAAATGGAATCCTCAGCGGTTTAGAGCTTATGGTTTAGGGTTTAGGGTTATGGTTTAGGGAAAGAACTGAGGAAAGGAAGTGATGACGAAGCGGAGGAAGAGGCGGAGGATTGACGACGACGCCGAAGACAACAACAATGGATGGTCTCTTTCTCGCAGAATATGCAGGGTTGCTTTCACTTCAAGGAATTCTGCATACCACTGCTATGCAACCTGTTAAGTCTCTTTGCAACAACCCTCAATCCTGACTTTACTTCCGACTGACGCTGCGAGTGAAATACTCAACGGTGTTTGGCTTGCGGTACGATTTTGCAATTGAAAATTGAGGACCGGTGGACAAGCTGGAAGCATATTTCATATTTCCAACAACAGCAGATGCCACTTTGTGTACTGTGGCACATCGCTGATTCCCATATTACCGTTGTTCTGGAGCTGAGGAAACCCGAAACTCGAAACCTTTAATCGTGAAGGCATCGTTTCAAGCTCAGCTGCGAGGAGGTTGCCGCCGGAGGACAAGACCAAGACATCCACATGAACCTGACCAGGTGAAGAATGGCTAAATGCAGCTAATTATGAGAATAATACTGAGAAGAAGAAGAATCGAAATACTACTAATAACCATAGTTGTAGCAACCATAAAAACATCATAATCATGATACTAATACAACAACAATATCAACTCAGCAGTGACAGGTGCCTTCTGCAGAACCCTTTGATCTACTTGCAGCCTGATCCTGAATCAATCCAGCCGCTCTTCACCTGATACTTTTTCTGTTAAAACAACTCTGCACGCGAAAGTGTTCTGTCCAAACATGTAGCTTCATAGAGGTTCTGCAAAATGCCTGTAGGAACCAGAAGCCCGATCATAGCATGCGCTTCAAAATGTCGCAGTCAGTGTTTAGTTTAAACACCGCAGCTGTCGCCTGTCTGCGACATCTCACACCCCGAAACGGAGCATGGCTGCATGATCCGAAATTGTTCGGGCAGAAGTTACCGTGCCTCCCAAGCGAAAACTCCTGAGAGAAGGCACAGAGCCTGTCGGCGTTGCACAGCGCTCACGAGCGTTAGAAAAACAGCTCTTGTTATGCTTGACGCTGAACCATCCCACAGTTGTGCGAATGCCCTGGGGCCGATACGTGGGGAATCCTTCAACGATTCACGACATCTGCAAAGGAGCCTACTTTCTAAATGGCCGGCTACCGGGACTCGCGCTGCGAAAGCTTCTCTTCTTTCTGTTGGACATGTTGGACCAACCTTGCAAAACGACGGAGGAAATTGCAGAGCTCCGGCTTTGAGTTCAGGAAAGAGATAGATTGGGTACTGTCCACACTCTGTAACTGTTCGATAATACTTACAATATAGCTATATAGCCTTGAATATGACCATAATACAAACTGTTACAAGGTGGGGGCAGTACCCAAGCGATGGATGACTAGGAACCGGAGGGACGGTGTTGTGGCCGCCGGGACTGGGGTGCAAATCAGTCTTTGAGCCGCAGGGTGGATTGTGCACCGGGCTATATTTAAGCTTACATACCACACTGTATTATATTGTACTATGTTGTATTAAACCATGTTATATAATATTATGCTATGTTAGATTATGCCACGCTATGTTCTGTCATGTGTGTGTATATATATATATATATATATAGATGTACACACACATACACATATGTGTTGTATCATGTTCTGATAGAAACATAAAACATGTAAATATATACATACATACATACATACATATGTAGATATATATATATATGGGGAAACCATACATCTGTAGTATGCGAGGGGGGGTTCGGACTGTAGGGCCTCAAGAGCGTTGCAACAGCAACCCCCGGCCTTGCGATCGATGATGCCTCGGGGCACTTGTTCCGGAGCCACGGTTTCATGGTTTCGGAGTTTAGGGGTTTAGGGTTGGCCTTCGGGGTGGGTTTAGGGGTTTAGGGGTTTCGCGGTTTAGGGTTTCGGGGTTTAGAATCTGGGGTTTACAGGTTTAGGGGTGAATGTTTCTGGCTTGCAGCTCGAACTCCAGCTGAGAATCAAAGTTTCCGGGATGCTCGGGTTTCTTGTGAAGTTCCCAGAGACTCCAATATCCCTTGATTAAGGAATATACCTTAAATTGTAGTAGGATCCCTAAGTATGATTTAAGGAATATTCCTTAATTACAGAATATTGGAGTCTCTGGGTTCAGGGCGTGGAAGCAAGAGAAGTAGCAGCAGTACTAGCAGACGCAGATGAGAAGTAGGAGGAGACAGCGTCAAGATGACACGCTTTTTTCGGTAGATCATGTGGGTTTGGGGTGAGGGCTTCAACCGGCTTCGGCTTGAATCGCAGCAAGCCGGGCCCCAACAGCAAAGAGCCAAGTGAGGCTGGAGCTACAGTACGGACAAGTGGAAGTACGAGGTTTTTGGGTTTAGGGTTTTAGGGTTTATGATTTAGGGAAACCCCAAACCCTAAAACCCGAACTCTGCGCCGGCAGTAATTGAGTCAGGAGGCTATCAGACGCACACAGCGTCTCCTGGGCGTGAGGTCGTGGCATCAAGGTTTCCGAGACAAGGCCCGTAAGGTCTTGAGGTTCAGGGATCGAAAGGCGTAAGCCAGGTCTGTATTTGCACTCCCAGCAGCTAAGAGCACGGACAAGCGCTTGCCCCAGTCCTGACAGTGGCAGATGCAAGCTAAGGAGTCTTTCTGAGTGTACCTTCTCTCGGCAGTTTCCTCCTTTGCGCAGGTAGCTTAGACAAGCTCTGCCACGGCTCGTGCTCAAAAAGCCAGCTTCGATTGGCAGTGAAATCAGGACAGAACACGTACCCAGGAAGGCATCCCTTTGCAGGGTGCGCGGCCTCTGCACTGCTGCTTTCCGCCAATGCCACCGACACAGATGGGGCACACTCCACAAACACCTGCGAACAGGGTTCAGCAGGAGTCCGAGAACCACCGACTCCACAGAAAACCTACTCCTTACACAGGGTAAAAGACTAAGAGCTAAGAACCCACGACTTCGCGTCAAGCACGGCAAATCCGCCAAAGAAGCGCTCGGACGCCTGAAAACTTCAAACGAACAGGCAGTATTCCGGTTGTAAATTCCAGGGTCACCTGCGGACACCATCTGGCGGACACTCTGAAATTCAATCTCAGACCAGACCCGAGCCCAGGGTTTCCGAAAGTCGGGGACCCTAATGTAGCACCCTAAATACTAGGATCCTTACTATAAGGACCCCAAATAAGGTACCCCTAATTCTCGGAAACTCCCATTTAGGGTTTAGGGTTTAAGGCTTTCGGGACCCAACCTGGAAGTTGCCTGCATCCGGTCGCAGGCGGCTCGGTCTGACCACGTCGCCTGGAAATCTCGATTACTCGCGATGAAACTTTCCTAGAGGCTCCACATATACTACCATTATGAAAGTAGGTCCCAAAAGTCCATTCTTATTATGGTTTTAGGGACCTAATTTCATGATGGTAGTGATTAATGCAGGAACCTGATTAAGAAACCTTGGTCCTTATTCAAGTTCCTTATATGAAACCTATTATTTTGGGGTTATAGGCCCAGCGTTCCCTAATCAGGTTCCTACATTAATCGGCGAGCCCACGACCACGAACGCGATGATGCCTCCGACACCAAGTCCCGAACCGTAACCCGCTTGGCTGATGAAGCGTACGCCCCTCAGCCTTCCCCCAGCCCTGACTCCCAGATCAAAACTGGGTTCTTGTTAAGGGATTTAAGTTAAGTTACCATAATGAGGAAACCATATTATTTACCATAGATCTCTACTATGGTAATTTAAACTAAATCCCTTAACAAGAACCCAGAAAAACACGCTGACCTTCCAGCCGGAAGCTGCTTTGAGGCTTTCTCGGTCAAACCGACCGATTGCATGCAATGCTCAAGTCTCGAACCCTAGTCCCTGAACCCGCTCCAACCCCAACCCAAACCCCCTACACACAAAGCCCTACACCCTAAAATTAGATAGGCGTCACCACTAGGGTTTTCGTACTCGAACCTTGGTCAGGTATACATATCAAATGTAGGACAAGATTGGAGAATCTGAAAATATGAAAGTTTGGAGAATGAAACCTTTGAAGCTTGACAGAGTGAAAGTTTCGAGTTCGAATCTGAGCGCGAGTTTGGAGTTTCCCAGAGACTCCAATATCCCTTAATTAAGGAAGATACCGTAAATCACAGTAAGGATCCTACCATAATTAAGGTATACTCCTTAGTTAAGGGATATTGGAGTCTCTGGGTTCAAGGTTCGAACGGGGATCCAGCTCGAAAGTCTCAAGCCGCAGCGACGTGCCCCGTGCGAGGGACGGGAAGTGGAGGACAGGTGGAGAACCAGGTGGGCTGACAGAGCATCTCCCAGGCTCGAGTTAGAAAGTTTAAAATCTTGGAGTTTGAAGGTGTCAAACCCAGAAAGTTTGAAAGTCTGAGGGTTTTTAAGTTTGAAAGTTCGATGGCTTCAAAAATTAAATCATTGAAGATTTGAAACTTTGGCCCTTCGAAGCTTCGAGTCGCCAACTTCGCTAGAGATGAGATGACAGATACTTTCCGTAGCTCATCGGGACCCTTAGGGGGGTAGGGGGAGGGGGGGTAGGGGGCCTTAATGCCCATAATAAGGGCCTATTTAAGGAAGTATAGTCCCCTAACCCCCCTCTCCCTTACCCTTTATAAGAGTTTGTATGAGTAGCGTCCTAGCAGTGTTGCTCGTCAAGTATCGGCATGTCCTAAAATCTTAATTTGGGCTTCGGGGTTTTGGTTCAGGCTTTAGGATTCGGGAGAGAACCCCGAAGTCTGCCTCCGTAGGGGCTGATATAGAGGAGGCCTCAATGGTTAGAATAAAGTTTGCGTTCGTAACGTTCTTTTAGGAGAGTCCGGTTTTAATGACATTATTAAGTATGGCCAGTATTGTCGTATAGTAGGAAGTGTAAACGCTCATGATGGTGCAACAACCTTAGTCAGATCTTTACATCATGCCTTCCGAACCGCAAACCTCGAACCCGAAGCCTCCAGCCAACAAAAGGGCTCACCTTTCCGAAGCACCATAGCAAGGAAACCTCAGGTCTTAAGATCTTAGGGTTTAGGGTTTAGGGCTTAGGGTTTAGGGTTTAGGGTTTAGGGCTTAGGGTTTAGGGTTTAGGGTTTAGGGGTCTCAGAGCCGGCATAAGCCTATCGAGAAGGCTCTCAGTTGTAAGGAAGCATCGTCAACACAAACCCTCCCATATACGTATGGAAGCCAGTAGAAAAGACAGGCTTCGAAATTTCGTAGATTACTACCTGTAATACCATATTATTCTTGTGTGCAGCTATCATACTCACGACCGCATCCGGGCCAACACTAAACCCTAAAACCCTAACCCTAAACCCCTTAAACCCTAAACCCTAAACCCTAAACCCTAAACCGCTACAATCTCGAACTTACAATTTTTCGAGCTCCCAAGCTTTCGAATTCGAAAGTCGGCATATCTTCGAACTCGACGCGTTTCAATCCTTCAAGATTTGAAACTTTCAATCCCTCGAACTGTCAAACTCGCGAACTTTTATGCCGTTCAGCCTTCAAACTCCCAAACCTTCGAATATTCGAACTCCAAACCTTTCAAAGCTTGAATCTTTCGAACTGGCAAGCTCTCGACCGCCGTGGCCAGCCGCGGACCGAGCCTGAAGCCAACCTTACGAACTCCACACTTTCGAACTTCTCTCGAACTTCCGAACTCTCAATCTGAACCTTGAAACTGTGAAACTTTCAAACTCGAAACTTTCGAACCTGTCACATCTTCGAAAATTCAAGCTTTCAAAGTCTCAAACTTTGAGAGCCGATCGTACGTGACCGCGGCAAAAGCTTGAAGTTAGAGTTCGGAGAAGCTACTCGAGCTCGAAAGTTCGAAAGTATGAGGGAATGAACGTTTCAATGAACGTTTCAAACTTTCGAGTTTGAAAAGTTGGAATTTTGACGCCCGCTCGCTTGCACAGACCAAGGTGCCCTTCCAAACTGTCAAATCTTCGAGTTCGAACGACCTCCCTCGGGACGCTATTCCTAAATGCGCCCCACTAAGACTCCCAAAACCCCAAAGCCACCTAGATCCTTAACACCCTGAACCCAATCCCACTACTTTCAACCCCAAACCCAACCCAAATGCCAAAACCCTAAACCCTAAAATCCCAGAACCCCGAACCCTAACAGACAAGTGGCACTTCACCGAGACTAGCAACTCGGTCTCGCCGGCCCGTAGACGTGCAGAGCTCGTGGCAGTCGGCACGACTCCGAGCTCAAAGGTCACCTTTCAGGGTTCACTATAACGGTCCTATCGGGGTTGCTCTTCGGGCACCATGCGGGCTTTGAGGGTGCGGGGCCGAAGGGATGTAGGGTTTTGCGGTTGGGGTTTGAG
This sequence comes from Symbiodinium sp. clade A Y106, assembly GCA_003297005.1. Lineage (NCBI taxonomy): Eukaryota > Dinophyceae > Suessiales > Symbiodiniaceae > Symbiodinium > Symbiodinium sp. clade A. Next base: position 6,836 of record BGNK01003308.1, on the reverse strand, counting down.
GTTAGGGGTGTGATATTTAGGGTGTAAGATTCAGGGCTTAAGATTCCGGTCTTTTGGGTCTTGAATAGAACTATTCGTTTACAGCTTGTACGATGAAATGCAACAAGAAGTTGCAATGCGGCTCGACAATGACAGAGCAATGTTACATGAGGTGCCAGCGTACCGTACAATGGGAAAACTGTTCCTGCTGTACAAAACAGCCAGATAGTCAGCATGACATAAGGTCAATTAGCATGACAAGGTGCGAAAGGGATAAGGCATATCATCGCAGAACGACAGACTATGTTGTAAGTGCCAACACTAGTCGAAATCAAGCACATAGTAAGCATCCTGATAACATCTGGGGCTTGGTTTAAGATGTAAAAACTGACAAAATTAAGAAGATGCCAAGATTTCAAGCTGCCGGAGTAGATGCTGATGCAAGAAAGAATGGGCTTCAACTTGCGTTCTTGGGAAATCTTCCCTGAAAAATGGTAACTTTCGTGTGCCCCTGAGGCCATAAAATGCAGATACCATTAGCAAAGCCCTAAACCCTAAACCCTACACCCTAAACCCAAAGTGCTAAAGGCTCGAAACCGAGTTCCTCCTTTGCTTCACTATCCGGTGGTGCCCACGCCCCGCTCTGGCAGTCAGTTCAACATGGGTCTGCGAAGTCTAGACATGGATAAAGGCTTTCCGAACAAAAATATCGAAAGGAAGCTGCAGCGTAGCCTTTATAAAACCCTAAACCCTGCGACACCCCTTGATCCCGCAGAGGATTAGTCTGCGGTCTCACTCTTACTTCAGCTGTGCCACTCGACGGTAGTCATACAAGCCACGGCCATCACAACCTGTCTTTCTGGCCATAAATGAATGCGTCTAACACTGAACGTGGTAACATGGAAGCTCCCCCCACTGTGTTCACAGCTATAAATCTTTCAAGATTGTGGGATTTTGGAGGAGGCTCCATCTCGACAACAAAAAGGCTTCCACCGTCTCTGTCATGATCAGAATCGATGGCTCCCTTGTCCAGCAAGCCATCGAGCCGATAACCAATAAAAGTCTCCGGTAGCTCTGGCTCGCACCCAAAGCTTTCACTTTCACTTAAAGCCCAGCCACGCAAGCCCTGCTGCACTCCGTCCAGTAAGAACTGACGCTGCGATTCGGAGATGCGATGCCTGTCCATGGGTCCAACGGTCCATCATGTGCAGAATATAGTCAAACCCTCTCAGTTCGTAAGCATGTGACAGATTGAGTACTGAGTACAATGCTTCCAAAAATGGACGATGTTGGCTTCTACCACGTCGTTCCATGAGGAGATTGGCGGGGTCTCTGACATTCGTGGCAGAAGTTTGGCCACGGGGCAAGGGCTGCATCGGATCGGCTTGGTGAAATGTCAAGACCACCTGCAGCGATATGCATCACAAACCAGCATTGCAAGGCGAACAACATCTGCCGTGCAGTTGACTTAATCTCACGCACTGATGTCTCCGAATGCTAACCGCGCAAGCTAACAACCAGGTTACAACGAGGATATGAATGCCAACCAAAGCGCTCAGTTGTAACTGCCATCCATCGTTTTGACACGGCGAATGACGTACAACACCAAGCTAGCAAGCAATGGCTTCGGTTCTATGTAGAATCACTGCAGAACAATTGCTGTCGATGCTGTTGGCCTCAGAAAATCCTTGCATGTTTCCACTGCTGCCAAAAAGCACGTGTTAAACCTGTGCTGCGACACCATGTTGCATGAGAAGGCAACTACGGAACTCAAGACAACTCGGTCTACAGCCATGATTTTGATCCAGCCAAACATCTGCCGGCAAGCTGGGGTCGTTGTGTGCGAGTGCCTCAGCCCTGGCTTGAAAAACGAGCGCAAACACAACAAACAAGGCCTAACAGCTGTCATTCAAACGGCACGGTTTGTGCTCTGTTTGCTTATTTGATTGCGGACAAAAACACGGACTGCAACAGAAACTGCAGCACGACCTGTAACGGATGCGCTTGCACGTGCAATCGGGGCGGTCCTAAAATCATGATTTTCACTCGGTCTTGATGCTGCACCCTGCCCTTTTTACATCCCTTGAGCCCGCCCACAAGCGAATACAGCCACGACCCATTTTTCCGCAGCAGCCTGCTGGAATCGGTATCGTTCGGACCGAAGTTGGCTGGCTCTGGTGGCAGAACCTACCTTGGGCTGTGGAAGCTAGCGCCGCCCTTTACTTCCACCTCAAATGTCGAGGTCTCCGGCAATCAATGGATCTCGTAGCCAGAGCTGTCCATGTTCCCGTTGCTGTTCAGCGAGGAATTGATGTGTGGCTGCATTGTACATCCGATCGTGCTGTCTGCAAGGGCCACGACTTGAAATCTTAGCAGTGACGTTTTAGACTTGACGTGGAAGGAAGGATACCGTCGCCCCTCACGTGATGATGGCCTGTAGCCCACCCACGTTCCTGCATCTCCACAAAGCGCTGAAAATGCTTGTTGTATACGGCGACCTCGGGGGCGGACTTTTGGTGCTGCAAAACTGACCTCGTCGGCAGCTGGGATTTACTCACCTTGGAAACCTCATGCCCAGGAGGGTAAAAAACCTCGTACCCTGGCCCAAAGGATAACACACGCTCCGCTTACCTAGGAGGCTGGTCCCCCCCCCCCC
>BGNK01003307.1:37971-75281 GCA_003297005.1 Symbiodinium sp. clade A Y106 | reverse complement strand
GATAGAGATATAGAGAGATAGAGAGATAGAGAGGTAGAGAGGTAGAGAGGTAAAGAGGTAAAGAGGTAGAGAGATACAGAGATAGAGAGGTAGAGAGGTAGAGAGGTAGAGATAACGATAAAGATAGAAATACAGAGATACACATATAAGGTAGAGGTTGAAGTGAAAGTATAGAGGTCGAAGTAGAGGTATTATATATAACAGGGTATAGAGACAGAGATAGCACTGAAATCTAGCGATTTCAAAGGTGGTCTTTCTATTGATTTTATGGAAAATTTCTATTGATTTTATGGAGATTTTCTATTGATTTTGATGTGGTTGNTGGTCTTTCTATTGATTTTATGGAAAATTTCTATTGATTTTATGGAGATTTTCTATTGATTTTGATGTGGTTGTTTCTATTGATTTTTATGTCTGATTTCTATTGATTTTGATGATTTCCTTTCTATTGAAAAACATCGTTTTCTATTGATTTTAATCGACAAAAGCAAAACGCTGAGAAAAATCAATAGCGATTGATTTTTTTCAATCGGCGGTCCTCTGGGTAGAAGGCCCCGTCACCGTCACTTGACCAAGGAAGCCAAGTTCCAGCCAAGCCTCCCAAGCCCGACTCCAGCTCATGATATTAGGGACCCCAACAAGCACATAAGCCTAAGCATTTTATGGGGATATTCCTACCTTAGTGGGCTTCATTATCAGGGAGCTTATATGGAATATCCCTGTCCTTATTTTTGCTTATGTGTTTTTTTCGGGCCCGATGATAGTTAATACTATTACGAGTATATAGTACTACGAGTAGTAACCATAATTATAGTAGCCACAACAGTAATACTCACTAAAAATGATAATAATGTTGTTATAAACATAATTTCGTAATCCACAACGCCATCATCAGAATGATCATCATTATCATCATCACCATAATTATGAAAGTAAGCAAAAATGTGCTTGATGGAAAGTCGTCATGAACCAGGAACCGGGCCGTGACGCACGCTCGCAACGACCAGTATCGTCCAGTCGTCTTCCGCACCTCGATGATGTCTGCGGTGGACGTTTTGGGGAAGTAGGGTTTGGGATTTGGGGTTTTGATGTGCTAAGGACCCCAAAGCATCCAAGGTTCAGGGTTTAGGGTTGCGGTTAGGGTTGGGAGTCTGGGACTGCTTTATGGGTTTGGATCTCGACCTGCGGGAAATGCCTCCCTCAGGAATAAAGTCGCTTCAAGGACCTCCTGTATGGTATGGGCATGGGTAGTTGGAATAGGCCTTTAAAGTATATAGCTATATAAACACTATACCCGAAGGTTTGTGCGTTGACTAGTATGGTACGAACTTCGGCCCTTTTGTACCTTTTGAGGGGCTCGGTGGGTCCAAAGTACTAGGCCTCCCGGTGGGCCCTATTTCCCCTTTTGTAGTCCTAGGTTCCTTATAAAGTTACCTAACACCACAAAAGGAGCCCTTTTTATTCCTAAGTTACTGGGCATCCTACAGTATGTGTGTACAGGGTTTAGGGTTGTATGTGTATATATACATACATACACATTTATGTATATATATATACACACGTTTTGCATAACATATATCTTATTACACTACGTTACATTACATCACAACATATTAAGTTTGTTTTTGGTTACATGGGCCTTGGCAAAAGATTCCACGTTTGTAGGTAGAGAGTTGCTTAGGACTGCTAGAGAGATAAGAATAACACGACCCTGAAGATGCAGCAAGCCTGTTCAGCGTCGGATGAAGCAGAAGTTTGGAATCACTACTGCTCTCAAAGTCCCGAGTGTTTTTGGGCTTCAGAGTTCGAGTATGAAAGAGTCATGGACCTCTACACACTCCATGTAGGGTCTGTTATGACCGGGGCCTGAATATTTAGTGGGACCAATCCTTCGTATGAATAGCAGAACTGGAATGACCTAGCATCCCACGACGTAAATTTGGTCTCATTCTGAGGTTCCCAGGTTAGGTTGAGAGCTGCCCTCTAAACCCTAACCCCTAAACCCTAAACCCCCCCAACGAAGCCCGAAAAGCTGTAGAAAGCCTCAAGTCCCCTGAGCTCCCCTCACATAATATAGGGGCCTCATACTATTTTGAGGGGTTCCTTATTATTGGGCTCTTTAAGGGCTCCTTTAAGGGTTTAAGGTTCCTTAAGGGTTTTTAAGGGTTTAATGAGGAACCCCTCAAAAGAGTATAATAATTATAGTATACCCCAAAACCCCATTCTAGTTATTAAGGCCCCTTTATTACGTCTCAAGGTTTAAAAGCTCAGCCATTGGAAGCCGCTGAACGTGCAAAGCACTCTCCCTACAGCCAGAAACCCAACTGAAGCCTTAGAAAGCCTTGCAAACCTCACCTTATAAACCATGCAAGCCGTTCAAACCCGGCTTAAGCTCTATTCACAGGCCCTGTGTACTTCCACGAGACCATCCTAAGCCCACGAAGCCACTGAGCGAAGGCAACGGAAGCCGCGTCGACTTGGAGGATGTACTTGCTGAGGTCATGGTTTAGGGTTTAGGGTTTAGGGCTGACTTCATGTTGGATAAGGTTTGCAAATTATTCGGGATTTCAGGTTTGGCTTCAGGGTTTTGAATTTAGGTTGCAGAGTTTGGAGTTGAGGTTTCGGAGTCTTGGGGTTTGGGGTTCCAGTGCAACCCTAAATCCTGAACCCCTAAACCCTAAACCCCTAAACTCTAAGCCCTAAACCGATTTCGGATGTTCAAGGCGCCCGGTGGGATTCTGGATCAAAAGTTTGGAGAGTCGGGACTAACGGGGCTCCACTTCCTGCTCTAAAACCCTGAACCGTTTTGAGCCCCATAAACCCTAACCCCCTCACCCTTACTGGCCAAAAATGCAAGCCTTTCACCCCACAAGACCTTCCCAGCATCCCTCGAAGAGCAAATATCTTAATGCAGTGCATTGCTGTTCCTAAACTACGTATGACCCTCATAGTCACATCTTGTAGTTTATGTTATAGTATCCACGGTCCAGCATCCTGCCAGACGTGTTTTCAGCATGTAGGCCCAGCTCAATAAGTGTCATAAAACCCCAAGTGTTGATTGAAGGGCAACTACACGAACCCTAAACCCTAAACCCTAAACCCTACACGGGTTCCGCTAAGGCTTCCTTTGAGCTTTTACTTCAAGGGCTCCTTTAAGGTTTCCGTCAAGGGTTGCTCTAAGGTTTCTTTCGAGGGTTCCTGCAAGGGTTTCCTTTAGGTAGCTGGCCTTCTAGGGTGCGGGACACCCCTTAAGAGTTGTGGGTAGTTGTAGATAGGGTCAGATGTCCCCAAATATGTTGCAAAGTTATAGTTAAACAGTTACCCTACCTGTAAACTCCACCTATAACTACCCATGAGCCTCCAAGTAGAGCCCTTATGGAGCCCTTATAGAACCCATATTATAGAGCTGTTATAGATCCCTTAACGGAACCTTATCTAACGACTCATGAACCTCCAAGCAAGCCTCCAGTGCAGGGCAAGACGCGATCGCCATCCGCCTCTAACTCCGAGGATCCTCCGGGGGCAAAGTCTCAAGACGCAAGCTTTTGCGCACTGTTTGGGTTTAGGGTGTTGGGGTTTAGGGTTTAGGGTTTAGTGTTTAGTGTTTAGGGGTTTAGGGGTTTAGGGTTTACCCGAAGGGTCCAAATACCATCATAGTAGGCTCTTGGTAGATATTTGGGCCCAACAAGTATATACTAAACTGTGGCTTGGCCCCTTTGGGAAAATTAGGGCCCCAGACCCAGAAAGATCAACTCCGAATCTCTGTACTTTCTGCATCCATGCCCCTATCTCCGACCTTCAAACCCTGCAGCCCTAATTCTGAGCCCCAGCCCCCTCGTATCCCCAAACCTTCAGCATTCCTAAACCCGCCGAAATCTCCAGCAACCCTACAATCACACAAAATCCCATTTGGGTTTCGGGCTTTGGGGTTTAGGATGGTTTTGGGTTTAGGGTTCAAACTATATTCTCACACCCTTGTGGAGCATTTGTGCTAGCCCCCTTACAAGTAACTAACTTTGTCGAACCCGCATTCCCAAACCCGGAACCCTGAACCTACCAAAACCCTAAACCCCCAAACCCCGAGCCCTAAACCTTCCAAACCCTAAACCCTAAACCCCAAACCCCGAGCCCTAAACCTTCCAAAACCCTAAATCCCAAACCCTAAACCACGAACCCTAAACCTTCCAAAACCCTGCCCCAAACCCTCCGCCAGGATGAGCGCCGTGGGGCTCCAAAGCCCAAGCCCAAGGCCGGATAGTAGGGGCTCCTACAGACCCAAAGGGTCCCAGGTACTGTTATGGGGGATACTTCCCCAAATGATAAGAGTAATTCCTAATATAGAAACTCTACATTCTACTATATAGGTACTTTGGACCCTTTGGGAGTAGAAGCCCAAAAGTTGAGAGCCTTATAGCCTCAATCCTTAAGACTAATGTATAGGAATCCCAGCACTATTTGGCCTTCATCCCAAATTTATGGAGTTTACTGTACTGGGTTCTTGTTAAAGGGGGTTCCATTAAGGGTTCTATAAAGGTTTGTTCTATAAGGGTTTAGGTGCTAAGGGATTTAATTTACGTTACCGGTTTAGGGTTTAGGGCTTTAGAGATTTAGGGATTAGGGGTTCGGGATTTAGGGATTTACAATTAAGTTACCATAATAAGGAAACCCTATGAGTTACTATACCTCCCTATAATGGTAAATTATGCATGGTGTTCTTCTGGTTGGCTCTTAGAACGTTAACCTTTTGGGGGTTTCTATATGAACTATAGTAAGTAGGCTAAAAGTTCAACTTTTAGGAGGGGTTCAGAAGTCAGCCAAGTACAACAAGTCCTGAACGAGAACCCAGCCCCGTGTCGAAGAGAGACGCAAGAAAAAGGCACTGTTCCCTAGGGTTTAGATTTTAGGGCTTTAGAGGTTTAGGGATTAGGGGTTAGGGATTTTGGGATTTAGGTATTTAAGGGTTTGGGGTTTTGGGGTTTAGGGCTTCGGGATATTATGATATATGACAGTATAGTCTAGTATGTTATAGCATATGAAAGGACTTAGTAGCTGAGTAGCTAACCTTTAACCTTTGGGGGTGTATATATTCCTACCGTAATTGAAGAGGTTAAGCTTTCTTTGATGAGGGTACCAAGCCCTTGAGATTCGGAATGAGAATAACAGCAACGTCAATAACAACAGCATCACTAGTAATAGTAAGAGTAACAGTTAGAATAACGCTTGTAGTAATAGTAACAATACTAACAACAATATCAGTAAAAACAGCAAATACAGTAACAAGAATAACAGCAAAAGCCATATCTATACTCTACCCATAACCATAGTCACAATCAGAACCATCATAACACAAGCAACGGTGATAACAATATTGGTAAGGACAATAAGAGGTCTATAGGACGTTAAACAGCAGAATCGGAGTGCAAAGGCCAACATGACTTGCGGAAAGCGTGAGAAAAGGGAAGCTAAGGACAAGGAGGCTGGCGACTACCTGGAGGACGCACGCGCGGAGACGAAGAAGCCAAGAAGGACAACAGCTCGAGGTCGCCCTCGCAAAGGAACGCCAAGAGGGGCCCGGCGCACGAAGCAGTGTGAGCACAACCGTGCCGTTGCTGAGCTGTTCTATAAGTCGATCAGGGTCTTGGGTGTAGGGTTCCTGTAGAGGGTCTACAAGGGATCTGCCGGGGTTCCAGAATATAGGCGCCTGAGTGGTTCAGAAATCGCTAAGCTTTTCAGTTATACCATAGTGCACACCCAGAGCCCATCATGTGCACCAAAACCCTTTCTAATTCTAACCAATCAAGCCGTATACTGCTGAATCCTAGGCTAGTAGCCTACAGGTCCCACAACAGACCTGAACCCTCACCCCCAGAACCCAAAGCCCCAAATCGAGTAGGAGCCTGAACTATTGGTTATAGCATTGGTGGGGGTTCCCGAATTTGATCATACCATGACACACCCCGGCGCCCTATTCTATGTACCAAGGCGCCTATGCTATGCCATAACACAACCCTCACACCAGAATCCTAAACGCCATATCAACTGGGCCTTGGAGTACCATACTTTAATACTTTTTTCTTAAAGGAACCATTATGAAATAAAAGTGTATACTTTTTTCTCCCTGGTTACTTAAAAGCCCAGTCAACTCCAGGAAGTTGTGGACAAGAACCACCACAAGGCCGAAGTTGCAGAGCTGTCTTGGGTCCATGTACACATGCAGTACATACGGTTGATGGACAAAATCCTGCATTACCCATTATAAGGAATATACCATAATTCCCATAGTTTAGGGTCCTTAGGGTCATGCAGGATTTTGTCCATCAGCCGTACCTCGGCTCTACCTGGAGTCTCCATCGTAGTGGCTTTGTTTGGTTTAATGAATTGTATGGTTAGGCTACTATGAGGTAACCCAGAAAAGGAACTACAATGAAGACTGTAGGTAAAGTTTACTTTCTGGAACCCTGGAAAACATTGGGCCGCTTCAGAAGAATCCTGGAAAACGTTAGATGCAATAGTATCGTGGTACTAAGTCAGGGCTTGGGGTTTTGGTCCAGGTCGTACGATGTGCGCGCGAGCGCGCACGTGTGTGTGCGTGTGTGTGTGTGTCGTTTGTGTCGTTTGTGTGTGTGTGTGATGGTGAGCATGCTTCCGGCGACGTCCCCCCCAAACCCCCGACCGGAAACCCCCTAAACCGAGCAACCAACCAACCTAAACCCTAACCTGTGCCCCCAAAAACCTGTGTATACCGAAACTCGGATCCACGTTGGGGCTCAATTCGAGCATTTTGCAGTCAACCGGGGTTTCACCTTAGGGTTTAGGGTTCCGGAGTGTGTAGTGTAATTGTATGACCGATATGCAGATGAGTTTTCGGTAGGTTTTCGTGAACATCTTACCTCCTGAACCCATCCTACCATAGATACACCCGAAGCTCGGACAGAAGCTAGCATGGAAGAGACTGCTTGTTTTCGGCTATCTTGGCAGCAGTTCGGCTTGGGTCGTAATTTCAGGAACTAGGTACCCGCATTCAATCCTTTCTGGAAGTAGAAGTGGCAGCAGCAGCGGCAACGCGAGGAGGTCGTAGCGTCCTTTAATGCCAGCACTAGAGGGCACGGGCACTTTCAAAGGCTGTCTACGCGGCACAGGGTCTCGCGACAGCCGTCGGTTGTTCGATTTCCGCGGGATCGGGATCAGAGCAAGATTGGGAGTTTTGGTGTGTTGCCGAGGTTTGGGTTCAGAGCTTCGGGTTGCACAGGCGAAGGCACCATTTCCGAGCGTGTTCTATTATTCAACGGGAGCAAGTACCCTGAATCCTACTTAGACCCTAAACCCTGTCCCAGATGTCGCTTATAAGCCTAAACCCTAAATCCTAAACCGACCTTCAGCCGCCAGGGCAATAACAAGGTCGATGCGAAGGCGAACGGAAAGCGTCACTGGGCGGAAAGGTGTGGATGGCTGTTCGTAGACCGGTACCGTGAGCCCGTTGACGACGAATAGCGGTTGTGCTGGTGTAGAACAGTCATGTATGATTTTTGTTGGAGATGCGGAGCAAGACCGAGTTTCATATCATTTGACTACGATGAAGGTGTTTTTTTTGGGTGTAGTAGCAGTACTGGCAAGCAGTAGCAGCAACAGAACAGCCCCAGTCCTTTGTTGCTGCAGGCAATGGCAACAGCTGGAGTATGGGGCGTTGATAGGAACTGTAGTGTCGCTGTCGTCGCCGTAGGCGCTAGAACTCTTACTCTGTACGAGCAACGCACACGCATCAACAACACAACCGTGAACAACCATGCTCCCGAGCTGTGGAGCACAGGAGTGCAGGACGGCTTCCAAGCTACTGCCATCACGAACCCTTTACTCCCGCTCTGAACCCTAAACCCTACACCCATATTTCTGGAAGTGAAGCACAGGTGCTGCCAACACGAAAAGCGCTCCGAAAGCCAATGACCGCAAAGGACGTGTGTGGTGTGTGCTGGGGCGGGGCTCACGGTCTGGGGCATTTGAGTTCAGGGCTTAATAATGCGAGATTTGCCGGTGGTATCTATCTGTATGTCTATCTGTTCATATATGTGTCGATTTGTTTGTCTGATCCTTCGACCTATCTGTTTGTCTTTCGGTGTGTCAGTCTGTCTGTCAACTGAGTCAGTCTATTTGTCAATCTGTTTGTCTGTCTGTCTGTCTGTCTGTCTGTCTACCGGTCTATCTATCTCTATAGCCTATCTATCTAGCGTCTAAAGGGCCTTTCTCTGCAGCTATCTGCATGTGGGTGTGTATGCGACATACAAACATACATACCTACATACCTACATGCCTAAAAGCGTACAGTTACGTACAGACATGCCTACATATTGCCTGCCTGCCTGCCTGCCTGCCTACCTCGCTACAGACCAGCCAGCCAGGCAGGTGACAGACAGACAGACAGACAGACAGGCGTATGTACACACATAGGTTCATACATACATTCATACATTCGAACATACATATACATACATAGATACATACATGGTTACATGCATACATACATGGACGGACGGACAGACAAACAGACGTGCATATGTGTAGAATGCGTCTGGTCTAGGACATGATAGCACCGACAATCATGCTTTCCCAAAGGGTCCTAGGTATGGCTACGGGGGGGGGTAATTCCCCAAATCACAATAGTAATTCCTGATACAGAAACCCTACATTCTAATATGTAGATACTTTTGACCCTTGGGGATTGCAGGACTTGAAGACGCCATCCGTCTGAGCCTTTGCGCTCTCCAGGCGCGCGGCCTCAGGTTTTGCTCAAGGAAACACCGGAGTTTACGAGATTTACGAGTTCCAAGATCGGTTTAGGGCTTAGAGTGTAAAAGTTTAGGGTTTAGGGTTTACGAAGTACAAGAACGTTTATTTACTAGGATGGTAGCAGTCTCTGGTGTTGGCATGTAGGGACTACGTGGAGCTTCGCGAGTAGTTCTAGGTGGGGTTAATGAGTACGAGAACCATACCTAGAGGCTCATACCCTACCCCTTTTTTTGGTTACCTAGTTTTATGGTTTAGGATCTGCTATCTTAAAAAGTAGGCGCCCTAATAAAAGGGTAGGGTATGAGCCTCTAGGTAACTATGAACCATCATATCTTAGTGAATTTAGAACCCTAGTTCCGCATAAAAAGGGTAACTATATGCACAAACCTTTTTTTTGGCGATGTATAACCCGAGTCGCAAAGCTTGAGGGTCAGGGCTGTGCCTTCAGGACCGATGGGGACCTAGCCTTGATAGTCATAGAGTCATATTGGGGGTGCCTTAGGGTTCCTTTAAAGGTTTACTATAAGGGTACTATAAGGGTTCATTTAAAGGGCTCTATAAGGGATATGGGATCCTTACAGTAGGGATCCTGCTATTTAGGGTACTATTTTGAGGTCCCCTATTTTCGGAAACTCCCATGTAGTCATATTCTGCATCCAAGCATTCATGATCATTGTTAATTACGGCAACTTGAGACCTAATGAAGGACTCTCAGAACTTTTATAAAGCCTTAATCCAGTTTCTAGGAAACTGAAGCCTTCGGGACACTCAATCAAATCTCTCATGCCAGGAGCGCCTTGCGCAGTCTTCTGCCTCCGAACTGCCGCTATCCCCTCCACCAGGCACTTCTGTGGTGCTTGTTGCTGCTGCTGTTGAAGAGATGGTAGGAGGTTTGTGGGCTTGTGGGCTTTGCGTGTGGTTACAGGGCTTGCTCCTCCGAACCGAGCTTTGAGGAATCAGGGTATCTGGTGCAGGGTGTAGGGTGTACGGTTCAGGCTATACGGGCCTGAGTGGAATACATGCATTTTCTGTTCTCCATTGCTCTTTTTTGTTTGGTTTGTTTGGTTAACTAACCATGTTCAACATCCTATAACCTATCCTGCAAAAGCAGGGTATCCAGGCAAAAGGAAGTATATTGGAACATGTGGTGTTTTCTGCCCTAAACTTGTAAACCCGAAACCCCTGCACCGCTAAACATTTCGGCGCCTGAGGCCTTGCACCGAGTGTGAGTGCTCCCGTGGAGTCTGCCCCCGCCTTGAGCATCTTTGGCGTGCCACTATAGTGTCCTGAGAACTTTTAAATTTTTGTTCGTATAAAACCCAAGAGAATATTCAACATACCATTTCAACCCTAAACCCTAAACCCTAAATTTCTATTATGGTTCTAAGGGGGGTACAGTGTAGGCCACAGAAGTCCTGCGTTGTGGGGTTGCAGGGTTCCTTGAAGGGTTGCTTTGTACCTTTCTTCGTATAAGGGCTCCTTTATTTAGGGTTTTGGGGTTTAGGGTTTTAGGGTTTAAGGTTTAGGGGTTTAGGGTTTAGGGTTTAGTCGGGTTTCTTCAAGGGGTCCTGTTTCCGTTAGGGGTCCCTTCGGGGTAAAAGGGTGGGAAAATGTAGGAGCCGGAACAAGAGCAGATGCATGCTTGTGGTATTGCCCAGTAGTCCGCATCAGCAGTTATAGTTATTGTACCGCAAAATCCTGTTCTAACCAACTAGGCCCCTGCAATACTGCTGTTTCTTGGGGTTTTATTATAGGACCGTGGGGAAGGACGATTACTGTCCGAATATTGTTAAAAATATTATAAGGTCTTGATCAGCACCACATGGGTTTAGGCTGATCATTATCCTGCTCATCAGAATCAAACCCTGCGTGAAGCTGCAGGCCCCTGGTCTTGATGTGCCCCAAACCTATCATCCCTCTCTTCCCTTGTATATAAAACTACTCCAATTCTACTATGGTACTTGCTTATGGTTTAGAACTTAAACTTATTGTAACAAAAATTACCCCAATCCTACTATGGTATACCTCCCAAACCTAAAGCACCTACACCTCCGCATCGCCTTGCTGGCTCAGAGACCTGAACCCCGAGTGCTGGTGTGCTCTTGGAAGTTCGGGTGAAGGGTTAAGGTTGATGGAATCCCTGTGAAAGTAGACAACGCTCATCATCGAACATCTGACCGGGTTTCGGGCAAACCGCGAAACCTACCGAACCTTCGATGTTTTTCATACACCCTTCACTTCGGTCTAAGCCAGATATCCCTCCCTATGGAGAGCTATATGTTCAATCTGGGCAACCGTGCTCTGCGAGATTCAAGATTGAAGCTTCAAACATTTTCCGATCTGCCTGTATATGGCAGATGTAAGACCAACGATTCGTAACCCTAGCTTTTCCCAAAACCTGTTCCCTAAACCCGATGACTCTGATGACTCTGAAGCCCATACTGGAACCCGCTCCATGGAAGCCAAGGCAGTGTTCCCGAGCTTCCTCAGGCAAGTGCAGAGTTCAGACTTCTGGGACCGATAGTGCCCTACAACCAACCTTAACCCGGAATAACTTACCTTTTTAAGAAATAAGGAAATCATAATAAGGAACCCCAGCAAGGTAAAAGGTAGGTAAGTCAGGGTTAAGGCCTAAACCCTGGCATTATCGCAGGGTTCTTGAGGTGTATACGGCCTGTCGGTGAAGCTTACTGTATGAACCTGGAGGATCTAGGCGCCTCATCGTCATATATTTTCCTCTAGATTAACCTACACTTGCTGCTATTCGAATCCAAAATACCTATTGAAACCAAACCCAAAGGGTCCAAAGTACCTATATAGTAGACTGTAGAGTTTCTATATTAGGAATTGCTATGATGATTTGGGGAAGTATCCCCCATAACAGTACCTAGGACCCTTTGGAAGCCCCCGAAACCCTCAGGCCCTAACCCGGCTTAGGGTTTAGGGTTCAGGGGAGGCTTCTGAAAGAATCTTCAAAGGAAATCTAAAAGGAACCTTTGGGAAAGGAGAATCTTGGGCTCGTTCTTGCGGCCCATAACCTTCAGGGGAGGTGCAAGAACCTCCCTCAGATCAGGTGTAGGAACCTGGAACCCTGAATTACTAACCCCTGAACCCGGAACCCTAATCCCAACCCTAGACCCTAAACCCTGAACCCTAAATTCTTCATCTTTGCCCAAACCCTCAGAGCCCTTATAGATCCCTTATGAAGGAGCCTTGTATCACTATGATACTATCCATGAGCCCTAAACCCTACACCCTCAGATCACTTGGAGGTTCATGGGTAGCTACACATTATAACTGGGGCTACAAGTCCCCTAATAGGCTTAAAATAAACCCTAAAACCCTAAACCCTAAACCCTCAAAATATAAGTACCCCCACTTACAATTACCAATGAACCCCAGAGCAGGCGCAGGAGCAGGATGTCATGCAGCTGCTGAATCTCAGGGGCGGCTCAGCTCTAGAGCTTTCGGGCCTTCGGGGAGCTTTAGGGGTTTAGGGGTTATAGGGTTCCTGTAAGGATCTATAGGGTTCTATAAGGGTTAAAGGGTTTAGGGTTTAGGGTACAGCATGCATCCATGACAACGCCAACATGATGACTGACTAGCAAAGTATATCCTGAAATAATGCTGAAACAACGAAAAAAAGAAAGGTAAAGAAAGAACATTAAACAAAGAACGTTATTACCCCCCCCACCCCCATGCGCATCATCATCACTCCGAAGCAGGTCACACACCGGGCGTCGTCACCTAATTTTAAAGGTTTAGTTGTAAGGGCATTGGTGTTTAGGTGTGTAGAGGTTTAGCTTTTTGGTCTCGGGGGATGCGGGTTTGGCATACCTTGCATAAATCTCAATCTGTCATTACAGAGTCCATTTAGGCACGATCTGCAGGGAATTCCTCACGCGCCTGGCGGTGTCCCCCTCCCACGACTAGAACAAAGCCTGCTCGATCTCGATCTGAAACTCATATACTCTAGAAGTTTATGTTGCCGGATCCTGACCCAAACGCCCAAACGCCACAACCCGAAACCTACCTCAACCCCTGAAAGCCTAGAAATCCTTGCTTGAAAAGCCTACACCCCTCGGCCGTGAAACCCTTGTAGAATGGCTTCAGTATTTGGGATAAGGCTTTGTGTTATCTGGTATATAAATTCTAAGCACTATAAACCCTCAAAACTATAAGTGAGTATATAGAGGTACAAGGGATACGAATACTTCTTCACCCCCTGCCCAAGCCTTGTTGGAAGCCTCGAAGTTCAAACCAAACTCTCTCTCTCTCTCTCTCACTCTCTCTCTCTCTATCTCTCTCTCACTCTCTCTCTCTCTCTCTCTCTCGCTCTCTCTCTCTATCTCTCTATCTCTATCTCTATCTCTATCTCTCTCTCTCACTCTCTCTCTCTCTATCTCTCTCTCTCTCTCGCGCTCTCTCTCTCTCTCACTCTCACTCTCACTCTCGCTCTCGCTCTCACTCTCACTCTCACTCTCACTCTCTCTCTCTCTCTCTCCCCCTAGACCCTTATCCCTAAACCCTAACCGTCAAGGAATGCTTCTGGACCGGCTCTTGCAGAAGGAGGTGCCTTTGTGTTGTTTTCTTGTTGCTACTGCTTCCCGCTTTCCGATCCTGCAGTGTTCGGAGTTTCAGGCTTAAAGGTTTAGAGACCCTCGACCCTAAACCCTACCTGGACCCCAAAAGTATGTAGAATGCTAGCTTGTTCTACGTGTTGGGCCATCATTTCACTGTGGGGGTTTATGTAAACCCTAAGCCATAAACACCCCTAAACCCTAAACATTTCTCTACCCTGAACGTCCCTAAACCCGAAACCCAATCGGATCCTTGACGAATTTGGGGTTGGGCCTGGGGTGTCAGGTTCAAATTCAAAGGGCGAAGTCCAGGAGCAATCTATGTAGTGTAGCCGCCGGAATAGTTGGTACTAGGACTTTCAATTCTATAACAAGGGTTTTAGAGCTTAGATTTTAGGGTTTATCTGAAGTTCAGGGTTCAGGATATACATATAATTATAATAAGGAGCACTAGCTTAATCCAGCTTCTGAATCGACAGAGGCACTCTCGAACCCTACACCCACAACAATGCTAGAGTTCCGAAATCCAAAAGCAAACTAGATTTGGTCACTTCAATCCACCCTACTAGGACTGCAAACTGAAGGTCTATATTCGTTTTCGAAGCGTAAGTCATGTGGGTAGTATTCCACACCTAGGTGTACCCTCAACAGATCGTGCTGTCTCAGCAGCATGGGAAGCAGAAAGTGGGCTAATTGCAGACGGCCATTTACAACATGTTCCTTGTTGGCTCTATTCGGTTTCGGGCTCAGGGTTTTGAGCTTCGGGTTAGGGCAGGGTTTAGTGTTGTTACCTAGAGGCTCCAAAGTAGTTCCTTTTAGGGGTCCATATACAGGATCCTATAAGGTAATCCCCAAAAGGAACTACTATGGAGCCTATGGGTAACTTGCTTACATACCGCAACTACGCCTTCTGCAGGACCTTGCTGAGTCTTAGGCGAGCGCAGGGGGTTTCAAGGATTTCAAGCAAAAACCTAAGCCCCGAACCACGAAATCCTCGCCATAAACCCAAAACCTATAGGTAAGCCCTATTACAGGCACTGTTCCACATGTCCCAGGTCACTCTCCCTAAACCCTACCCCCTAAACCCTTAAACCTCAAAACCTCCTCCGGTGCAGGACAACGTCCAGGCATACAGCCAGGCAACCCTCATGGCCATGCAGCAGATGCAGGCTAGGGACCTAGTAGTAGAGTAGGTAGCCTTTAACCTTTTGGGTCGTATAATCCCTATATTTGGTTCCCCATGATACCCGACAAGTAGGGGCTGGACCCCCGAAGTATGTAGAATAATAGCCTTTTATAGGTTTTGGGCCATTAGTTTACGTATTTTGGGGGGTCTAGGAACCCTTAAACCCTATATAATCCTCATATTAGGAAAAGGTTAACCTTTGGTTCCCCATGATATCCGACAAGTAGGGGGAGGTTTTGGGTTCGGGGTTTCGGATGGTTTGGGGTGTAGGGTTTGGGCTGACGCAGGTCCATGTGCCTACATAATGTCTGTAGGTCCACAGGGGCTTCCCAATGACATAGGTAATTAGGGGGCCCCCTGAGTCAAAGTATATACGATATGAGCCCTTACAATGGTGGAGGCAATGCAGCTTGATCCTCAGAGAGCAGTCTGAGAATATGGGGCATCTGAAGCCTTTGCAACAATCATGGGCCCAGCGCGCTCTTCGGGGTAAGAGGATGAAGGTTGCAAGGATGATGGCTTGGCTTTCATGCGGAAGATCATCCTAGGGTTACCCTAAACCCTAAACTCTACAGGCCCCAAAGCCCTTGAACTAAATATCCGGAGCTTCTGCACAGAGTTTGGTGGTCAGGAGACTTGCGGCTGCATAAAGTGATTGCAGGTGCTGAGGCGTAGGGAGCCAGGAGCAGGACCGGAGGCTCTCTCTGTAGTGTAGGTCTTCGAGTTTATGGCTATGGTAGAAGCTCCGTAACTCATGGTTCCTGCATCTGGTTTGATGAAGCGGTTCGGGGTTGGGCATGTGTATCTATATGTATATATATATGTATATATATATGTATATATATATAGGTTTTTTGTTGTTTGTTTCATTTCAAGTGCCTTCGCGGCCCCGGAAGCCTCAGCACACCTGCTAAACCTACGTCCCCAGCCCTGTACTAAACCTGAACCCGCAAGCCTCAACCTTAAACCGCAATCAAACCCGAAAACCCTAACTGGGAGTTTCCGAAATTAGGGGACCCTAATATAGTACCCTAAATGGTAGGATCCTTATTATAAGGACCCAGGATAAGGTACCCCTAATTTTCGGAAACTCCCTAATCCTAAACCCAACCCAACAGTGCCGTCAGCTGACAGGAGCAGCAGTACATGCAGCAGATGCAGCAGACACCGCCCATGTGCCCCATGCTCCTTGGACCAACGTTGTAGGCTTCCTTAGAGGGACTAGGAGCGCTTCTATATTATGTAAGGGCAGACAGTTACAGATATATAAGGGCAGACAGTGGGTTTAGGTGTTTGTGTGTACAGTGGAAGCCAGAAAGTTGGAACATTATTAGCCTCATGCCCTTAAAGTAAAGTATAGGGAAACCCAGCACTAATCCTCCTAAATCCATGTTCCAACTTTCTGGGCTTCACTGTAGGGTCTTGGATTCTGAAACTTTGGCACCCCCCNCCCCCCCCCCCCCCCCCCCGCCGGCCGTCGCGTCTACCAGGGTCAACTACACGTATCCACGGTCTACTCCCAGGCCTGTCTGGCTTCTTGAAGCCCGCTTTAATGTTGATCTTTACCCATAGGCTCCATAGTAGCTCCTTTTTGGGATTACCTTATAGGATTCTATATATATATATATATGATCCATAGTAGTTCCTTTTTGGGATTACCTTATCTAGGTGGCAATTTGGGAAACTTTGTTAATTTCCTTTTATGGTTCCTAAGGAGGTACCTATTCACAAATACTTTTCAGAGCCCCAAAACTACAACCCAGTTATGGGATTCTATTTATATGAACCCCAAAAAGGAACTATTTTGGAGCCTCTAGGTAAGGCCCAACTTTCAGGGTTACTGCAAGGGGTATTATGGGAGCTTTGGGGGTATTTTGGGTAATAGGGTTCTGCTGAAAGGTTCCTTTGATGGGTTTGTAAAACGCTTCTTTTGTGTTTACTATAAGAACTCAAAGGGCCCTTATACCAATACAGAATACAATTGGGCCTGAGTCCTAATTATGAAGTAGCTTTACTAGACCCCCGACAGTAAGTAAAGCAATGGCTCAACACCAATAAAAGGCTGTTATTCTTTATATTTTTTGGGTTCAGGTAGGGCCAAGAAATAGGCATTGGAATTCCCATGCCCGAAGCCTGAAGGGACAAGCCTCCGTCCAAGGCCGAATCCTTACATGCCCTATGCGACGATGGATTCCAAGTGGGAGGAAACGTCGACCAAAGAGCTTGAGATTATTGCATGGTTGTGCCAGGTATAGAGACCCATGAACTGCGTCTTTGGCCTTGGAAGTCTTTTTCACTTGGGGCGTTGGGCTGCCTCTCGCAGACTATGCTACATTCAACTGTGCCAGGACCCGGCTTACGTGGAGTTGCAACTCGCTTGCAATTCATCCGAGACGGGTGACTTTCACAGCTCAGTAGCTGCACGAGTTGCCTTCAAACTGTGAGTGTTGAAAGTATAAAGTATGTAGGATGTACGCGTTTCGAAATGTGTATGCGTTTAATGTTGTGCATACAAGTAACATGCAACACATGTATATATGTATTTGTATGGATAGAGACAGAGTTAGATAGATAAGCAGAAAGACAGACAGATAGATAGACACATAGATAGAAATACTTGGATAGACAGTCAGATGAATAGATAGACAGACAGACAGACAGATATGCAAGTCAACCTTTCTGATCTGGGCAAGTCAAATCAGCTACCTAGGATAGGTTCTGGTATTGTTAATATAGGGGCTTGCAGCAGTGTTTGTAACATCTTCACAGCCTCCCTCCAAGTCCGATAGAAGCTGCTGAAACCCGAATCCCGAAACCCTAAACCTGAGCTTCAAGGTAACGGCAAACTCCTCTATAGTAGTATTCTTGAGGCCCAAGAGCCTCGGTGTGTGATCCCTTCGAGCCTTTATGGGTTTAGGGTTCAGGGTTTAGGGTTCAGGGTTTGGGGTTTAGGGTAGGGCAAGTGCGGCCGCTTTAAACGGAGCTTCTGAGTCCATGCAAACATCGCCAAGATCGTGGACGAGGCAACCCGACTGCTCCTGAGAACCCGGCAAGCGCTGTAAATTGTAGGGGTTTAGGGTTTAGGGTTAGACTGCAGTAGCTCAAGATGTCCTTATATACACCCCATCATTCCCTCCAGAAGCCGTACGAGATCCTTGCCACTGTTTGCAGTAGAGACCCAGTCAATCCTTATAGACATGATATGTCGCTGTAGGATCGCAGCGAAAGCCCTTGTAAAGGCGCGGCGTTGTGCACCTAGACCCTAAACCCTAAACCCAAAATCCCAGGCCCCGAAGCAACCCTTGAACTCCTCCAAAATGTCATTCAGTCCGATAGCTCTGCTGTAATAACACGAAATCCTATAAACTCCAAGCCCAAGGAGTCCATCGTTCATGGGCAGCAAGGCCACGCTCAATGCATCTGAGATGTGTGGTGTAGACTTTCGGAATGAAGCGATTGGATGGTTCAGAAGGTAAAGGGTGGTAGATCTCAGATCCCTGAGTTCAGCATGCAGGAGTCAGTCCGACTTTTCTCAAGTCGAAAGAACATTAACAATGGGTCGAATGGACAAAAAGAAACGTTCCGAGCGAACGCTTTCCGAGCCTCCCCTCAACGAGTACATAGCTTTAGAGGGGGAGGCAAGACACAAAGCCCTCAAGTCAAACAAAGGAGAGTGAGACAGCAATTTGGACAACGAAATTTTTAGTTAACCGAATGGACAAAAATGTCCCGAACAAACGCCTTACAGGGCCTCTGCGAAGGAAGAGCTTCTCAAATCCCGATTTTGATAAGACGAAGAGCCGGAATTTAAGAAATGTCAGCTTTAAATTGAAGGGAGGGTTGATGGTTTGCCTCGATGAGATCAGACATCGTGCTGCAGGGTTTGGTGTTTACGCCTGCCGCCCATGCCCCCTACCCCTGCCCTGGCCTGCCCTGAGCCTCTTGCCCTGCCTGTGAGAGTTTAATGGTCTTCACGCAGAGAGATGTTGTCCAACAAGCACCTAACTAAGTTTAGCTCCCAACCATACAAGGGGACGGTTTGGGTTGACTGCCCGCTGACAACGGTGTGGGGTGGGAGATTAGCAGATAAGTAGGCCCGCTGTAACCAGGCCTCTACACCCCAATCGAAAAGTACGAAGCACTCGATCAAGCAGTTCTGTGCATGACTTCAACGGCCGTGCGCAATTCAACGCTACCACCCTCACCCATAAAGGCTGAACTCCCCAAACCCAAACCCTAAACCTAAACCCCTAAGCCGCCAAACCCCTAACGCTAAACCCCAAACCCAACCCTAAACGCACGTCAGCCCTTGGTCGGGGCAGAACTCTTATAGGCCCTAAGTTGCAACAGCAGGGCTGGTGCCCTGAGTTCGAACTCTCCCCCCCTTTCGGGTTTAGGGACCTAGGGCGCCTAGAAGTTCACAGGGTGATTAGGGCTCAGGCTTTAGGGTTTAGGGTTTAGGGCTCAGGCTTTATGGTTTAGGGTTCAGGGTTTAGGGGTTTAGGGTTTAGGGCTCAGGCTTTACGGTTTAGGGGTTTTGAATCCTTTAGCCCTTATCCCAGACCCCATGATTCAGAAACCTGTCCATGCGACGTCCCCCCAACCCCCCAACCCTATAGTAGAAGCCAGAAAGTTGGAACATGGGTTTAGGAGGATTAGTGCTAGGATCCCTTATAGTTTACCTTAAGGGCATGAGGATAATGATGTTCCAACTTTCTGGCTACTACTATAAACCCCTAAACCCTCAACCTCTAAAACTCTCAACCCCTGAAGAAAGGAGTCCCTATAGCCCTCAAAACCCTAAACCCTAAACCCTTTAACCATACAGTGAACCCCAGAAAGTTGGAACATACATTTAGGATGATTCATGCTGGGATTCCCTATACTTTACTTTAAGGGCAGGAGGCTAATGATGTTCCAACTTTCTGGCTTCTACTGTAAACCTTTCCAGACTCCAGTTTGCTAGCAGGGGAGCATGGAGGCTGCAGGCAGTTTTCAGGACGTGAAGTGGGTTTGCGGATGAAACATGTAGGGTTTAAGTTAAGAAAACGGAAGAAATATGGAGAGATTAAGGTATTAAAACGTAAGAAACATATAGGGTGTAAGTACAACAGGACATCTACGTGACCCTAACATGGTGTTATGGGGCTAGGAGTAGGATAGGACTTTGACATGACCCTACCGTGGTACCATACCGTTAGGGAGTAGGGTTAAGACAGAAGTTTCTAAACGCGATGGTCTCGTAGAATTTATCGAGTTTAACGTGTTGGCAGAGCATCAAGGCAAGCAGATTTAGTGGGTTTGTGGCCTAGAGTCTACTGTAGGAGCGGGGCTTCGAGAAAGGGGATGCCGCCGATTTAGGGCAGTTGGGTGATTCTCTACATGTCTACTAGGCTCAGGATTCTCAGGACTCTGGGAAAGATACGAGACCGTGAGGTTTAGGGTTTACTGTAGGATTTAGACTTTGTGATGGTGCATGTCATGGGTTTCGTTGCCGGTGATTGTTGCAGCTGCTTACAATGACAATGCTTGCCGCATGGATCATACGTTCAAGGGCTTCTCTATGGGGATATTCAGCGAATACAGTGTAGGAGGTAAGTTCTAGCTTTTCGATTTTAGGGTTTGGGGTTTGAGATTTGGTGCTTGGGTGGAGGGTTTAGAGTTTAGGATTCTAGTGCCATGCACATCGCGATGTCCAGCCCACCCTGACGAATGCTATCCAGTTTGTTGCTACCCAGTCCTCCAGTGTTGCCTCATGCCGAAATTCTTCGTAAAGCGTACCCGGGGACTGGAAACTTCAAATATGTGTGCGACTTACACCCAGGAAAACCTGGAACAAAGCTGGCAAAGCTAAATAAGTCCACTTGTCTCCAAGGCGCGTGTAACCCAAAGGGTCCAAAGTACCTATATAGTAGAATGTAGAATTTCTATATTAGGAATTGCTATTACGATTTGGGGAAGTATCCCCCATAACAGTATCGGGTAAGCCCCCGAAACCCTCAGGCCCTAACCCGGTTTAGGGTTTAGGGTTTAGGGGAGGCTTCTGAAAGAATCTTCAAAGGAAATCTAAAAGGAACCTTGCCCGGACCCCCCAATGGCCCTTTAACGGAGCCCTTATGGCCCAAATAGTGGCTATTTAGGGTATATTAGAGGGCAGTTGGGGGGTCTAAGTGTGAGTTTCCGAAAATTAGGGGTACCTGATTTGGGGGGTCCTTGTAATAGGGATCCTACTATTTAGGGTACTATATTAGGGTCCCCTATTTTCGGAAACTCCCAAGTGTATTCTGCAGGACGGCAACGTCACCAACATCCCGACCCCTCGCACCAACAAGCTGATGTTGGAATCGTCCTTGGGGAGTGGCTCGGATGGCCTTTTCTGGGAGGACCTTAATTGTTAGAACGCATGTTCTGATACCAGAGGGATAGAATTTCGAACTATTCCGACCTGTTTCTGGTTTGATCATGGCTTATGGCGAGTACCTGGCACTTTGCAGTTCTATCAATGCCGGAAGTGATAGGAGCATTTGAGTCTGGAGTTCACATAAGGCTCATGTTCTCTAGGGCTGGGTTCGGCTAGGGGCTAAGGTTCAAAAGCTGTAGGTCCTTCGTTTATCATGATGATCGCGAATCCCAATAGTAGAACTGTAGGTTCTTGCTCTCTCGTGGGGTCCCTAAACCCTACCTTAACCCTGAAGAACCTACCTTTTTAAGGACTTATATAAAGAAATCATAATAAGGAACCCTAAAAAGGTAGGTTATTCAGGGTTAAGGTAAACCCTAAACCCTATAAACCCCCCGCCCTTCTCAAGCCTTTCATGCTGCGGAGATCGTAAGCCAATGCTAACAAAAACCCTCAGCCCGGCCCTAAACGTCTTAGTAGCTGAGTGGATACACTTTACTCTTTTTGGGATAATACGGCTGATGGTCAAAATCCTGCATTACCTTAAGGACCCGAAACTATGGGAGTTACAGTATATTCCTTCTTATGGGTCATGCAGGATTTTGACCATCAACCGTACTACCCAGTATAAAACTAAAACTGTACAGTTTTGGGGGCTTATGAACTCGGCAACTAAGACTCTAAGTTGAGTATGCGCATGCGAGTTATCTAAGTCTGACTCAACGTTCTCTTCGCCTCAGGTTTCTGAAAAGCTGGAGTCCGTTCACAGCCGTACCTTGCACCTGGGACGCGCGTCCACGTGCGGGGACGGCTGTGAAGCAGGAGCCAAGGGCCCTTTTGAGGGCTAAAAGGTTGTTGCGGGATTAGGAGAGTATAGGTTATTCTCGAGATCCTGAAACCCTTCAAATCATTACACACACTGAGCTTCGACGAATCGCTCTATGTGCGAGTGCGAGGGTCCCATCGTACCTACATTGGGCCTTGCTAATCTACGAGATGTCACGCAACATCACGCAACCCGTAAAATAGATTCTGTATTTCGTCATCACATTCCCTCAACCCTAAGCCCTTAACATAAGCGCTCAATAATTCGTCATCGTATTCGCCGTAGTCCTATATACTCACAGCCTGTACCCCCCAAAACCCATCTTGTTTAGCAAAGCTCCAATATATTCAACCTTTCTAAAGAACCTCTCAAAACGACCCTTGGCAGAAAACACAAAAAGAAGAATTTAAACCCTGAACCTTAAACCCTAAACCCAATAAAGCTTGGTTTCGTTTCGTGGGGTTTGCCTGGAGGGCAAATACCACACCATGGTTCCTTGGCAGGGATAGCACAGAGACGAAGACGATGTTGTGCGCACTTGGAATCCAGGTTAGGGTTTCTGGCTTATGTGGGGCTTAGGTTTAAGGGTTTAGGATTTAGGGTTAAGGTTTCAGGACTTGGACATTGCACCTCATGTTAAGTCGAAGAAGTAGAGGTTTAAGGTTTACTAGTTAGGTCGAATAGAGGTTGAGGGTTTAGGGTTCAGAGTTTGCCAGTTAGATCGAAAGCAGGTTGACCACTGTCGCGCGAGCGTTCAGGGTTCTATGGTTTCGGGTTGTCATGCCAAGGTCCGAGGTTTAGGTTTCGGGTTTAGGGTCCTGGTACTGATACGTCTACTCAGAGTCTCTGTGTGAACAGACTGCAGCATGCCGTTGCCGAACCGTTAAAGCGCCTCTATGGCAACTCTATGGGCTAAGTGCCAGGATCTCTGTGGAGTTCACCGTTCTATGTGTGACATACTCTGTCGGGCATCAAAAACCACTCGAGCCTTGGGTGTTTAAGGTTTAGAGTTTTGGTTTTGGTGTGGGAAGGCTGTGTCGACCACAGTTCCACATTGCATCTATCCCATCCTGTGTGTGCTGGCAGGTCTCTTTCACACTCTGAGGCGTGTTCTATGAGGTTCGTAAGACATTGAGAAGGTCAGTTTTAGTATGCGCATGTTCAGTGTTTTGGCCAATCAAGCTTCGTCCACGGCTGTATGCAAGAGTTGCAAGATACGCATGGGTTTCCAAGGGCGCGCGGAACGTTCGTCGCCGAAAACACAGGGAGGAAGTTATACATGGCCCATTTGACCAGGCCAGCCACCATCACTGCTTTTTCCACACTCCGTTCGCTTGAGTTGTGCTGGTTGCTTTCGCAACCGGGCCCGTCTCTGAGAAGTTTGCGGCGGGGCCCTGTTCAAAGGGGAACGTGGCGGGGGACGCAGCATTTTGTAACAGAGCGCTCGCCATGGCTAAACGTGCCTTCCCTCGCGGGCTTCCCTATAGAACGGGATCCCCCTCAGAGTTTTCAGAGTACTAGCTTCGAAACAGGAGTTGCTCAGCCAGGCTATTCAAGGACAGTTTGCTCTTCGTTTCATCAGCCTTGCTTGCTTCTTTAAGCAGTCCTTATCGCAGTCCGTGAGTAGCCTGGTTGTCTATAATTGGGAATGCTGGCTTTGATTTCAAGTTCCACGTGAAGAGCCTCTGCATCCCAGCCTGGCCAGTGAATACCTCTTGCAGAGACTAAACAACAGTCCAAGCCCTAAAAACTGCCATCCCAACACAAAGTCTTAAATAATCCCAAATGAGCCTGAGCTCTACATCGGTCGAGATGCTGGCTGTAGGAGCCGTAGGAACTGTAGTGCTACCTGGCTCTGCTCGGAATCCGAGATGGCTAGCGGCTAGATGCACGAAACACCAGCGATAAAGTTGAGTTTTCTACACCTCGGCCCACAAGATGTGATGCCTCAAACCCTGAGCACTATGATATAGGGGCCTTCATAATTACCAATACTATTTTGAGGGTTTCAGACTATAACTATAGTATAGTATACCTTAAACCCTATTCTAGTCATCAAGGCCCTTATATTACAAGCATCTCTAAACCCTACACCAGAAGCTGATTTGTTTCGGGGGGGGGGTCTCCTCTCGTGCTCTAACCCTACACCCAAAAGCCTAAAACCCTAAACCCCAAAGCAGAAGCTGATTGCTTTCCGAGGCCTCCTCTCGTGCTCTAACCCTAAACCCTACACCCTAAACCCTATAGACCAGAAGCTGATTGGTTTTCTGAGGCCTCCTCTCGTGCTCTTGAACTCTAGCACCTCTTGCAGGTGCTTTCCGTTAGCCAGCTGACATCGCCGCAACCGCGGGGCGATTTTGGCCTAGGTTTCAGGGTGCCTTGGTTTAAACCCTAAACCCTAAACCCCTAAACCCGGAACCCGAAACCCTTTTTGCTTCGGATTGGACGTGCGCTCCTGTTTGAAAGCGGGCTTGCGAAAGCTAGCAGCAAAGCTTCCGCGGCACGACTTCTGAAAGACGATATCCAAGTTCTCGAAATTAGGGTGCCTTCCTGAGTCCCCAAAGTAGGGCACTCTTACAAAAGGGACCTTAACAAGGGACCCTAAGTTAGAGAACTACCCTTGTAGTACCCTTATAGAAACATAGAAACCCCTATAGAAGGCCTTACCTAGAGTCTCTAAAGTAGTTCCTTTTCGGGGTCATATGTAGAATCCTATAAGGTAATCCCAAAACGGAACTACTATGGAGCCTATGGGTAATTCTAGACACATTTATGCTATTCGCGTCCGTTTCGAGAGGGTTTAGGGTTTAGGGTTAGGATGTATCAATTCGGCATTTGCGTGCCTCAGTCTGGAAAGCAATAGATACGGGTCCAATTTACCCTGAAGAGTTTTGCGGTCAGGGTTTAGGTTAAGATACCCCTTAAAGACATTACACAAATTACATAGTGTGATTGTTTTATGAACCTAGACCCTCCAGCTACCCCCTATTGGACTCTAAGTACCCATTATTTGGGACCATATACCCTTACTTGAGGGTATAAAGAGGGTCCTGGAATGCAGTTTATGCTAAGGTTTTGGCCTGGACCCTCCGACTCCGGACCCCAAACCCCAAAGGCTCCATGTACCCTTATAGTAGATACTTAAGCCTTAAAGGGGTCCCTATATAGGCACTTTATGGCCTAAGTATATACTATATGGTTACATGGAGTTTTAGGGATCAAGATATTCAACGCCATCAAGCTCCCAGTCCTAAACCCTAAATTTCTAAACCCTCATCCGCAATCTCTGAAGTATCAAGCCTAAACCCTAAACCCTAAATTTTCTAAACCTTAAACCGCAATCTCTGAAGTATGAAAAGCCCGAAACCCTATAATTGTTAAGGCCCCTATACTAATTCCTTATAATAGCCCTCATAGGAACCCTTATAGTCCCACCAAGCCCTCAGTCCCCTTCATGCCGAGAGCCTGAATTCCCAACAGCCAAGAGTCAAACCCCAAGCCCTGAATCTAGCAAAATGGGTAATGTAGGGACCTGATTAAGAAACCCTGGGCCTATAACCCCCAAACAGTAGGGTTCATATAAAGAACCCTAATAAAGGCCCAAGGTTTCTTAATCTGGTTCCTACATTATCGTATTTCTCTTAGGTAGTAGTAGTAGGGAAACCCCTTAAAGGGGACTCTTCTTAACCCCACCTCCGGCTCTCTCAGAAAGGGACTTTATTGAGAGTGTCTACATCCCCGAGAATCACCTTAATCCTAACTCCTAATTTTGGGGTCGAAGCAATTGCCAATATCATTCCTTAGGGGTTCCTTATTGTAAAGATGTGGTTATAGACACCACACGCTGTTCTAATTCTCAAGGCCCTTATATTGGTTCAGCAAGTCCTCTGACTGACGGGACGGAATGTGCAGCGATTGAGAATTGGGTTGACAGCTATGGGTGGTAAACATAGAAACATAGAAGCACCCGCCTGCTTCGCCCTGCCTAGCGCGGCTCTGGTCTTCCACACATCGTACCCAAATCATTGCGCAGTGGACGTCGCGGGGTGCCGGATGCATCACTTGCAGATTACAGGGCTTGTTGGGAGTTTCCCCGTGAATAGGGGACCCGAATATAGTACCATAAATAGAACCCTAATCTTTGAAAATTAGGGGTACCTTAATTTGGGCACCTGTCTGTTCCTTCTGTCTCACCTTCGTCGCCTATGACCTTGTGTCCGCCTACCTTATAATAGGGATCCTACGTTTTAGGGTACCATGTTAGGGTCCCCTATTTTCGGAAACCCCCAGTTGAGGATCCAGCAGGGGGAAACTGGAGGCTTCAACTTGCTTCATCTTAAAGCCACGATCAAGCCTACCCATAGGCTCCATACTAGTTCCTTTTGGGGATTACCTTCTATATATGAACCCCCAAAAAAACTACTTTGGAGCCTCTAGGTACTTAGATCGAAACATAGAGTTTAATGTAGGAAGCTGATTAAGAAATCCCGGGCCTATAAACCCAAAATAGTAGGGTTCGTATAAGGAACCCAAATAAAGGCCCAAGGTTTCTTAATCAGGATCCTACATTAATTAGATCGAAACCCGAACTAAACCCTGAAAGCCTAAACAGTGGTAAACTGCTCAGGATGCTTCTTAATTTTGCAGCATACGGTTTTGGACTCCAGGAGCATTGTGCAAGAATCCGACATTGTCTATGACAAACGAAGGCGCCTATACGGATACCTAGAACTCCGGTCACCGAAATGCTGGGCTTCTGGCTTGCATCGCCTACGACTAGTAGCTTCCCTAAACCCTAAACCCTACACCGTCTTAGTATCTGGCTAGTTCTCGAAATTAGGGTGCCTTCCTAAGTCCCCAGAGTAGGGCACCCTTAAGGGACCCTAAGTTAGAGAACTACCCTTGTAGTACCCTGATTATAGAAACATAGAAACCCCTATAGAAGGCCTTATAGATCTACCCTTGTAGTACCCTTATAGAAACATAGAAACCCCTATAGAAGGCCTTATAGATCCCTTTAAGGAAGCCTAAAACGGGGCCCGGCTAGTTCGTCGGACACCGTAACTCCTCAAGCCTCTCAGCCGAGGCTCTTCACCTGAACTGGGCTTTGGAGTACCGTACTTTAATACTTTTTTTTGGTACTTGTTACTTAAAGGGAACCAATTATGAAAAGAAGTCTATACTGTTTTCTGATCTCCCTGGTTACTTCAAAGCCCAGTTAAAGGTGGTTGGCTCGTAAGTATTTGTGGTTTTGGTGATTTGTGGGCTGAGGGATGCTGAGCTTCTCGACATCCTTTATGGGGCTTCCTTGTATCGAGTTTTGGGGTTAGGTTTCAGGGTTTTGGATGAACGGTTTGGGGTTTATGGGGTTTAGGGTTTTATGTCTTGAAATTTAAGGTTTAGCGTTTAGGATTCTCCGGCTTCGCGGAACCTTCAGTATTGCTCACTGAGTGCTTGCATCTGAGGCCCCCCAACAACGTCCAATAGCCGCAGCGAAGGACATTCTCCCCTTTGAAGCATGTGCACCGTTGCGGGAAATCCCTGCGGCCAGACGTCATAGAAGAGAACCACAGCAAAGAGAATAGGCCCTCAACTCCAAACACCCCTTAAGCGCAAGCCTTAATCATCACTGAACCCTATTATTCCCTAAACCCTACGCACGAAAGCCCGAATCCCTTAACTTTGTACCCTTTGTTTCAAGATGCGCGGGACTTCCTAGTTGAGGCTTTTAGGGTTTATGGTTGTAGGCTTCTTCAGGGCTCAAGGGTTTACCGGTTTTGGAGGTTCAGGGGTTGCTGTAGGGGTTTAGGGCTTAGAGTGGGTCGAGGCTCCATAGGGTTTAATATAGGAACGTGATTAAGAAACCCTGGGCCTAAAGCCCCAAAATAGTAGGACTCATACAAGGAATCCTAATAAAGGCCCAAGGTGTCTTAATCAGGGTTCCTACATTAGAGTTTATAGAGCTTAGGGTTTAGGATGAACGCGTCGAGAGGTCGTAAGGCTTGGGTTTGTAGGTTCGTGGATGTTCCCATACAACATAGTTATGTATGTATCTATATATATATATGTTTGATGGGGTCTAATGTTACTAAATAGGAATCCCTTTACGGCCCAAGTGTATACCACTATATACCATCATATGGTGGGTACATGGATCCTCAGGGTCCATGAGTTACTTTCCCTCCTTTCTAGTTTGGTAGTCTCACAAGACTGAGTTATTACACAGGTTCTGACTTGAATGAAGCACCCCCAGAACCCTGGTCTGCTAAAGGACCCATGTGCATTTGAGAGTCCCGCCCCCACCATGCCAAAGTAGATGATAGACCCTAAACCCCTCCCTAAACCTTAACACCCCTACGAACCCTTCCAACGAACCTTTGAAGGAACCTGGTCTGACGTCCGCCGTTGGGGAGAATCTGCCCTATATAAAAAGACGTATATGGGGTTGTTTGAACGAAAGGGCGGGGGAGGATCGCAGGCCGAGTGTGAAAGCGCAACCCCAAACACTGAGAAGTGTGGTGCTGCTGCCCGAAACCCGTAAAATCTGAGATGCAGATAGATAGATAGATAGATAGATGGTTGCATGTGTAATTATATATATACATACATAATATATATATATATATATATATGTGTGTTTTGTTGTTGATGATGCGAAGGTGGGTATAAATTGCTGGCCTTTGAAAGTGACACCGCAAGCATGCACTATACTAAGCTCAACGTCACAAGCAACAGAACCCTCGGGGTCTGCCAGTCCTTTGCCTTCCGGCCAGACAACCCAATAGCTGGAAACGGCACTGCGAGCGCGTTGGACGCTCACACCTTGACAAGGCCAGGAAGGCGACTTACGGAGGGGTCCGCTGGCGAAGTGTGCGCGGTCCAAGAGCTTGTGACATGGGGAGATGCACGAAGTTATGTGGCTCCTTTTGAGGGGTCGCTGACATAAGGATGCTACTTGTAAGCCTTCTGCGTGGGCGGCACTTGTTCTTGGAAGCTATAATCTTGGGACATCGCGGGTCATCAACTTAAACTTGACTGAGTGTCAGCAAGTCTGTCAGTCTTTGCAGATCATAATGGCTCGTGTTATCATCTGCAGTCATCACTCCAAGGATTACATTCAAAAAAGTACATACCAGGTCTTACATTGCTACTCTTCAATCCCTGAACCTCACAACGTATATGTATTTATGTATGTATGCATATGGCAGTACCCTAAATAGTAGGATCCTTACTATAAGGACCCCAAAAGAAGGTACCCCTAATTTACGGAAACTCTAAACCCTAAACCCTTTATAGAACCCTTATAGATCCCTTTAAGGAACCCTTAAAGGATCCCTATATGTATGAAACTGGGCTCTTCGGCCCTACCCCGACCTTAGTCGATGATCCCCATGTTCAGGGAAGCCCTAAACCCTAGCCCATGGTCCTCCCTAGGCCTAGGCCCCAGAAGACTTCCTTCAAGGGCACCTGCACATAAAGGGTTTAGGGCTTCAGGGTTTAGGGTTTTAGGCTTGGGATTGAGGTTTTAGGGTTCTTAGAAGTGCGCCTACCAGGGTTCCTTCAAGGCTGAGCTTGAGTACAGGTCCTTCAATAACGTATCTTGAAATGAGGGTTCTTCAACATGACACTAACCCAAAGGGTCCTAGGTGCTGTTATGGGGGATACTTCCCAAATCATAAGAGTAATTCCTAATATAGAAACTCTACATTCTACTATATAGGTTTATATAGGTACTTTGGACCCTTTGGGTCAGGTATCCAAAACAGCTCTGCGCTTCAGGGCCTAAGACTCTACACTCTCTTCATGCAAGGCTCCCTACATCCCGAAGCTCCCTACAAGCCTAAACCTTATAATGTAACTCCTTATGAATGGGCCCGCATAAACCTTTATCAGCAATTTATCAGCCCATATAAACCCTTCTAGTATAAACCTGTATAAGCCCATAAACAGTCATATAAACCCTTATTCTATACCTTTCCTATGTAAACCCTTATGAACCGTTTTTTTACCCGTCTGAGCCATATGCGTCCTAAGCCGACTCCCTTTGCCCAAGACTCAGGGCTTAGCTCTCTCCATCGGGCTCCGTAGCAGCATCTCGTCTCAGAGGACCACAGGCCAGCTTAGGGCCTATAGGGCTATTGGATCCATAGGGGGTTTAGGGTTCGGGGTTCAGGGTTTAGAGTTTAGGGCTAAGGGTCTTAGGGTTTAGGGTTCAGGGTTTAGAGTTTAGGGCTATAGGGTTTAGGGTGCAGGGTTTGGGGTTCAGGGGTCCGGGTTTAGGGTCTAGGGGAGCTTCTACTAGCAGCTGCAGATCTCTGCACCGCGAAACACACTGGGACCTCTCATTATGTGGTTTTCCTTAGATCCTTAAGCCCATAAACTTACTAACGCCTAGACTGTGATATAGTCTGCTTTATAGGGATGCTAATGGTAAGGCCGTTGGAGAAGGGGTGTTTATGGAGCTGGGGGTTTACTGAGGTTCTTGGGTTTTCACAAGTGGGTTTTATAAGGCAGGGGAACTAGTTACCAGCCCTTTGGGAGCTTCCGAAAATTAGAGGTGCCTTATTTTGGGGTCCTTATAACAAGGATCGTACTATTTAGGGTACTATATTAGGGTCCCCTATGTTCGGAAACTCCCATATTAATATATGGGACTTAAAACCTTACTTATGACCACGCTAAAGGGAGTCCGATTATAGAACCATAGTACCCCCACAGGGACCCCATTTTACCATATTATTAGGGGACTTTCAGGGCTTATAGGGTTTAGGGTGGACTTATGAGCCTAAGTATGACAACCCATGAACCTCCAAGTACATGGTAGGGTGGTCGGGTTCCCGTTTGAAATCACTTCCTTAACCTACCGATACCGAGGTTCTATAAATTCCGTGTTAGGGTTTACAATAGGAACCTACAGAGCAGGAGGTTATGGTAGCTCAAGACGTGGTGTAATATAGGGGCCTGGATACAAGTTCTATGAAGATCCAGAACAGGATTGCATTGGGTTGCTATCTTTGCAGCAGCTTAAGCCCTAGACCCCAATCTAAACTAGAGGCTACTGAGTGCATGGGTCTGAGGGGAGCCTCGACTTATTCTGCCGTTCCAAATCGAGCAAAAACGGTTTAGTGTTTCAATTGACAGCCTCTATGCCGGTGGCCCTCTGGGACTTTGCTCTGTTTTTGAGCACCCGCTGCAGCTTTGCCCTCGCACGTGTTTCCTGCCCTTTTCGACCGTTGCAGTGAGACAGTAAGCGCCCTTATACCAAAAAGCCAAACCCTAAACCCTTGGCTCCATTCAACCATAAACTCAATGTACCCATAGGCTCCGTAGTAGTTCCTTTTTGGGATTCCCTTATAGGATCCTATACATGAACCCCAAAAAGGAACCTCCAGGTACTGGTATGGGAGCTTCCGAAAATGGGGGACCCTATGTAGAACCCTAAACGGTAGGATCCCTATAATAACGACCCCAAAATAAGGGTCCCCTATTTTCGGAAACTCCCATATAATGAACAGCTCAGAACCCTTAGAAACGCATCCGTTTCCTTGCACTGCAGGCCCTAAAGCCCGAAAGCCTCTACCGTAAACCGAAAGTAGCTGAGTGGGCAACTTTCGGCTAATGTAGGAACCTGATTAAGACACCCTGGGTCTTATATGAATCTTACTATTTGGGGCTTATAGGGCCAGGTTTCTTATTCAGGTTCCTACATTCCTACATTAGATCTTTGCATAGACATGCCGATGCTAGCATCAACCTTTTGAAAGGTTGATTTGGGGTTTGCGGGCAGGGGAATAGGACAGCTGGGGTAAGCCCTGATCAGTTAGAGGCCTTCGTTGATGGCTTGCATCCCCCCGCAGCCGAATGTGAACCTTATGTGTTTGAGAGAGTGTTGTTTGCCCGAGAGTAACCCTTGAAATACTCTCTGTGTGGCATCCCTTATTATTATAGTATTCGTTACTGTAACCTTGATCGTGCCCGTTCCATTCGCCCTTATAGCAACCCTTACAAAGGCTTTTATAGTATCCATTTACAGTCCCAACATAATCGCTTTGAATATCACTGAAGGTGGTTTGTTTTGTAGGGTGCATAGGGCTTGGTGTTCTCAACCTTTTGCTCCTAAGCCTGCCCTCATATTTATCACAGTCCCTACATAGCTGCGCTATAGTATCCTCCATCAAAACAACAAGCAGCACATTCTATTTCCGTGCTCAAATCATAAGGCCGCTATAGGCCCAGAGCAGACTCCACTAAATTAAGTTTTGGAGCCATCAGACTTAGAAATGTGAGTCTTTCGAGGCTTCAAGGAAGCCAAAGCATCAAACCCTACACCCCACCCTAAACCCTAAACCCTACACTAAACGCTAAACCCTAAACCCTAAACCCTACACTAAACGCTAAACCCTAAACCCTAAACCCTAAACCCTACACTAAACGCTAAACCCTAAACCCGAAACCACAACACCCTGAGGCCTGGAGGTCTTAGTGTTATATC
Organism: Symbiodinium sp. clade A Y106; assembly: GCA_003297005.1. NCBI lineage: Eukaryota > Dinophyceae > Suessiales > Symbiodiniaceae > Symbiodinium > Symbiodinium sp. clade A. The sequence continues at coordinate 43,016 of BGNK01003307.1, read as the reverse complement.
CCAGGACCCTCCTTGTACCCTCAAATAAGGGTATATGGTCCCAAAGAATGGGTACTTAGGGTCTTGTAGGGGGGTAGATGGAGGGTCCAGGTCTGTAGTAGTACTAGCAGTACTAATATTTGTATAGTATTGATATCAGTATTCGTACTAGTGAGAGTTAGTACTCATATGGGTGGTTCTCAAAATTATGGCCCCTTTTTGGGTACCCTAAATAATAGGTGCCGCATTATAATAGGGACCTAAAAAGGGACCATCTTTTTGACAAACACCCATATGGGTCGCAGACCTCAGGCCCCAGAGCCTCCAAACCTAGATATGTCCCAGCCAGTCGGTTTGGGTTCAGGGATTCATAAACGCCGTGAGCTCTTAATTTCGCAGCCCGAATCCCTAAACTCTAAACCCTGACTCCTGAGAGCCTAATCCCTAAACTTCCCTAAACCCTAAATCCTAACCCCTAAACTTCCCTAAACCCTAAATCCTGAAAATACATTGGTGCCTTTCCAGAGGGCCGTCACAGGAACCACCTGAGGGATCTAGACCTCCTGGACGTGGAAAGGCGCCTCGGCTGCTTCGTTTCGATGGGTTTTGTAAGAGTTTGGGGTTTAGGGTTTTAGAGTTGTGAAAGGTGCGCCTTTCTTTCTGGTTTAGGGTTCAAACAGGGCTTAAGATTTGTGTTGCTATTGTTTGGTTTTTGTCCATTCTGTTGTTTTGTAAGGGCTTGGGGTTCGGGGTTTAGGGGTTGTGTCGTTCTTGTCCATCAGAAGGGTTAGTTTTCTGGCAGTACAGTCGGGTTTCATTTGGTCTCTTTCCGGGCCAAGGGAGCATTGTTGTTGAAAGGCGATTGGGTGCACCTCAAGATGGGCGTTACTTTGGTTCCACATGGGTATGTGTGGGCTTTAGGCAGGGTCTAGGGTTCTTGGCTGGATGGTTGTCAAAATTATGGTCCTTTTTTGGGTCCCTAATATAGTTTGGGTCCCTAATCTAGTACGGCTCCTAATATTTAGGGTGCCCCAAAAAAGACCCTAATTTTGACACCCCCCCCCATGTGCGTGGTTGCATGGGCTTGCAATGGTGGACCTGTGCTTTATCGGATACATGAAGCCGGCAAGAAAATGGGAGTTTCCAAAAATAGGGGACCCTAATATCGTACCCTAAATAGTAGGATCCTTATTATAAGGACCCCAAAATAAGGTACCCCTATTTTCGGAAACTCCCAAATGTAGGATGTTGGATTGAAGAAGCATGCCCCTGCCGAATCCTTTCGCAAGTCTGGGTGCAAAGAGCCACACCGAATCCCAAACCCGAAACCCAAAGCCCCAAAACCTTAACCCTATAAACCCTATACCCTGCCCATAGGCTCCATAGTAGTGCCTTTTTGGGATTACCTTACAGGATTCTATATATGGGTGGTTGTCAAAATTCGGCTTCCTTTTTGGGTCCTTAATATATTGCGGCACCTATGTAGAGAAGCTAGGTCCACCCGAACCTAAACCGGGTTTAGAGTTTAGGGTTTAGGGTTTAGGGATTTAAATTTGCCGTTCCCCAAAAAAGACTACCTAGAGGCTCCGAAGTAGTTCCTTTTTGGGGTTCATACAAAGAAGCCTATAGGGTAATCCCAAAAAGGAACTACTATGGAGCCTATGGGTAAACCCTAAACCTTAAACCGCTAAGCCGAGTACAAATTCACATGCAGACATTCGAGCCGCTGTTGATCCCCAAGCCCCGAAGCGTTAGTATGGACTAAATAGCTTAGCAGCTGAGTGGATACACTTTACACTTTTTGGGATAATCTTACCCACTATAAAACTGAAAGTGTAGACTTTTGGGGGCTTATGAACTCAGCAACTAAGATAGTCACCAGCATACTCCAAAGGGCTCCTATAATATACCCCGAAATGCCATCCTCATCCTGCATAACTATCTAAACCCTACACCCTAAACCCTTGACCTTAAACCCCCCCCCTCCCAAAAACGGCAAACAAAAGAAGCCCTATTCCTTGAAACCCTTTAGACGCTGAGGTGGGCTCTCTGCCTGGAATGGTGGATAGAGCGCTGTCGGGTCTTGACTCACCGAGAGATGGCGTGCTTTCGCGGGGTGGTCTACACACGGGCCGTAGAGAAAGATCGTGGGATCTCTTTTCAACAGAGCCTACGTTAGAGGGTAGTTGGGGGTCTTCGGGGCTTGTCTTTTAGATGGAAGTTCCGGGATATACCGCCTGAGGCTATGTTACTGCTTTCAACACCATTGCTGACTTCCTGTATGCATGCATACCAATCGGCCAGTCTCTCTGTTTGAAGCGCTGCCCATCTTACCTTACTGCGCTACCTCGACCTTCAACCGTAGTTCATGTTTGATAACCTGTTTTGGTGGCTACACTCCGATAGGAAACAGCAACAAAAAGATACCACGTGTTCCAGGCGGCTTGACGAACCGGGATCGATTCATGAGTTGGTTCTGGTGATCACAGGGGCTTGGCCTTCGGGCCAAAACCACGCCACTCCGCGCTTTCTCTCGGAATGTTCACCTAGGAGCCCAGTTACCGTAATTCATGTAATTGAGATGTACGGTTTTATAGACCTGAGTAATGTGGCACATGGTAAAAGGGAACAGGGCTTCTGAGGTTCACACCCCGAATGTATGAATTGGCCAACTATGTGAGTTGCTGCATGAACGATGCTTGGAGGTGGGTTTCGTCTCGTTTCGATGTGCAAGCAGCAACACGTGCACGCTGCCTCGAACATATCGCTTCTGCGCACTTGGGGGCTTCGTAGCTCTCTTTTTTCAAGCCGCTGAATTCTGCACAACTCCACCGGCCAAAATCAGATGAAGTTTTCGGATCTCCTCCAGATACAATGAGCTCTGCACAGTTTAGATGGACGGTTACTTGTACACAATATCCTAAACCCTACTGGTCCTCTATATATATAATATATATATGTATATACATATATATATATGCATAATATTGAAAACATGCAGTGACGGGAACGGTCGCTGAAGGAAGCTCCATTCCCTTGAGTTCTTGGTTTTGGCAGGCTTTAACAAGTGGGGTTAGCTTCCCGGAGAAACATGGTGCAATCATGATAGGGAACCCAGAGGAATGATACGGTTGATGGCCAAAATCCTGCATGACCCAAAATAAGGAACGTGCCGTAAGTACCATAGTCTAGGGTCCTTAAGGTCATGCAGGATTTTGACCATCAGCCGTATTGTCAATCTTGCGGTGGCGCGTTGCGTTCACAGAATTACATTTACAAAAGTAACATGCGAGCCTCGTCTCCGTGGTGGGACTTATTGGGCTTTTCTTCCAGCCAGCGAACGCAGGCTTCCAAATTGTGTTTGTTGCACCATAGAACATGTAAGCAATGTAAACAGAAACATCAAAAAAGACGAGAAATTCATTGTTTGGGAGCAGCCCTTTATCACGAAGTGAAATTATTCGGTATTCGTGCTTGTTTTTGTGGTGATCCTTGCCTGCAAAGGCAGACTACGCAAGATGCAGTCTGACACATTCATCGAGAAGTATTCCTCAAGAACTTGTTACCAGGTTACCACTTTCCGGTTTTTCATCAACCTATCGGAGAAATCAAGGCCGTGAGAAGGGGGTGTGCAAGCGGTTCGCAGTGTATCTGTGTATCTCGTAAGTCCGGCTAGCACGTCCGATCCGTGGCTGATGCACCTGCAAAGCAGCCGAAACCCTTTGGAATTGGAGCGGTCTGGGGTTCATGGTAGAGATTCACAGCTCATCCGCAACAGCTCGTCCGCAAGTTTTTGGCGCAGGTTGAAAGCCGTGAGCACTAATGGGTCTGTGCTGAGGGACTTTCTGCAGTTGATAACGAACACTTCTGTCTGGTGCTTAGTAGGGAATGGGGGAATGGATTATCGGGACTATTATTACTAAGCACCAGGAACACTTTGGGCAGAAGATGCAGAACATCCCCATCTAGTCCCCATAGAGAATCATAAATTATCCCCATCCTACTCTGATGGCCAAAAGATTGTCATGACAAGCCCTAAGCCCTAAACCCTAAACCCTAAACAAACCCTAAACCCTAAATCAACCCTAAACCCTAAATAAACCCTAAACCCCAAACCCTAAACGCTTCCTTTGGGGTTCAAGGCTCTGCTTCGCGTGCATCTCAGTCTGCAGAGCTGAAACGAGAGCTTTGTTACTTCAGGCTCGCCCGGGAAGCGACAGGAGGCCTGCAGGAAGTCCCCACACCGACCTTAGCTAATCTGGGAGCCTGATTAAGAAATCCTGGTCAAATATGACCACAAGATATTAGGATCCATATAAACCCCTAAACGCTAAACCGTATTAAAGGACCCCAATAAGGATCCAAGGTTTCTTAATCGTTAGCTGTTCAGTGTTTTGAACGAGGGTAATATCTTCCAACTACTCATAGGCTCCATAGTGGTTCCTTGTTGGGAATTTCCTTATAGGATCCTAAATATGAACCCCAAGAGGAACTACTATGAAGCCTCTGGGTACGCAAGTTCTGTGAATCATGTTCGCAAGCACGACTGGTCCAAAAGGTTATCATTCGGACAGTGGCTTTGACCACGATGGTGCCTAGAGCAGCATGAGCTCTGCGATCCCATTCGGGGTCGTAGTATACATCGGTTGCACGTGCTTCGCGCATCTGTCATAGCCCAAGAACCCTGGCCCATGCAGCCGACCAGTTGCTGTCCTGAGCGATGCATCAGCATGCCATCAGAGGCAATGGCGGCATGGTGCTCAAGTGCATGAACCCTACCGCAGAGGGATGATACCGTAGTGGCACTCCGGCACTCTTAGTGGTTTCATGGTTACTGGTTTACTACTATGCTTAGTAGTAGTAGTAGTAGTAGTAGTAGTAGTAGTAGTAGTAGTCGTAGTAGTAGTAGTATACCCCCCCCCCCACCTACCAACCACCTCTCTGACATACTCTTGTAACACACATCCGTTTTACTCGGTATTTACAGTACTTTCGTCTTATGAAGCTTGAAAGCTCGCATGGGTTTTTGAAAAATCCAGGGTCCGATTCTGGACTGGCTTTTGGGG
>BGNK01003307.1:0-27150 GCA_003297005.1 Symbiodinium sp. clade A Y106 | reverse complement strand
GCCCCGAACCAACCCTAAAACCCCAGACCACTGCTAAACCCTGAACACTTACTAGCTATCAGCTCTAAACCCTAAGCCCCCACACCCCTTAATCACCCCTAAAGTCTCGTGATGACGACATCATCTTCGACGATGCCAGCGACGTGGTTCCGGCGCCGTTCGACTAAATAGCTTATTATAGGGTTTATAAGCCTCATAGGATTTATAGGGTTGTTCATGGACTTCGGAATTCAGGTTCTGTCATTGATCATCCTCTCTTCAGCATCGACCGCTGCGGGGTTGCGGCAGCAGCCCAACGGGGTCAGTTTTTCAACTGGGCACGCCTCGACGAGCAGGCGCTGCTGCAGAGGTTATCAGTGAACCTGCCGATGCAGCGTGCATGTAGACAGGAAGAACCTACTTCCAGCGTGGCCTCGGACCCCGTTGTCGCCTCGGCTAGCTAGCAAGTATGCCAACGGCTCGCTGTTGTGTACAACTCAGGAGAATTTCCCATCAGATTCTTACGTTGGCACGGGCCTGAAAATTCCAGAGGACCACAGCAGTTTGGATGCCTTGCCCCCGCTGCTCACAACTTTTACTAATACGCCTACTGCTATTGATGAAACTTCTGCTGCTGCTACTTCTGCTATTCTTGCTATTGTCACTACTACTTGAAGGGGCAGGGGACTTAGTAAGTTGGTTATAAGTAGGGTTATAATTAGGGCAACTCCATTTAGGGCACTTATAACTCTACTTATAACCTACTTACTAAGTNACTTAGTAAGTTGGTTATAAGTAGGGTTATAATTAGGGCAACTCCATTTAGGGCACTTATAACTCTACTTATAACCTACTTACTAAGTCCCCTGCCCCTTCAAGTATTGCGCGGCTGTGTCTTTGGAACGGAGCAATTGGAGCAAAATGTCACAGCGGCGACTGTCCAGGCAAGCTTGGAACAGACCGGTAGGTTGTCTTTCATGTCCGTGCTTGCCAGGCTGATGACCCTCCAGATCTGGAGCACGTGGAACGGGACCTGGAGCAGATCTTGGAGGCCATGGCCGCGGCAGGCCGTGAGGCCAGGCTGCGGACTCGCCCGCTTCGACTGCAGGCAGCGCCGGAAACCCGTCGGGCGCACACTCGCCGGGCAAGTAATACAATGAAAGAAAACTGGGGTGCGACATAGTATTTAAGCTCAAGGGGTGTTTTCAATGACAAATGCTGCCCAAAGTAACCCGATTTGGGTAACCTAAGTGCATGTAGGTAGCACGACTCCTTGACCCTGCCGACAGCCCGCGCGCTGCGCACGTTTATGTGGACGCCTCGCCCCCCTCATCTCTCCGCCGAGCGCCGGCAAGGTCGAGATCACTGTGTTCGACCCACTTTGAACCCCACAGACCATGTTCCGGGACTTCCTGGTACCGATGCCACACGAAGCCACCATCCGCCCTTAAAACGTATCAACACCCAAAAAGCACGCCATCGCCATCGTGCAGGTTACGAAGACTCCTCCAGAACGCCGACCAGCAGCCAATTCCCAAAATCAGGGTTCAGTCAGAAAACCACACGTTTCGGTCAAAAGTTTCGGTGAAAAGGTTTCGGTAAACCCTAACCTGCCCCCGCCAGCCCCTAGCCCTAGCGGCCGCCGCCCGACGAGCCCCTCCCAACCCCACCCCACCAGCCCGCCCCAGCCCCAGCTTCAGCCCCAGCCCCAGCCCTAGCCCCAACCCCAACCCCAACCCCAACCCCCAGCCCAGCCCCAATAACCAAAATCAGGTTTCAGTCAGAAAACCTAGTCAAAAAACTTTGGTCAGAACGTTTCGGTCAGAACGTTTGGGTCAAAACGTTTCGGTCAAAACTTTCGGTCAAAACGTTTTTGGCACCCAAACCGTGAACAATTTCTATTAAACCCTACAACCCTAGAGCCCTCAACCCAAAAACTCTGAAGTCCTAAACCCGTATACAACGCATTCAATGCCAGGCTTCCCCTGTTCCGTCCGACGCTGTCGCCGCCCCCCAGCACGCACTTGCGAGAGAGGCCGGCCGGTGCTTGCACCGCCGGGTTTAGGGCTTTAGGGCTGGGATATAGGTTGCATTAAAGGTTCTAGCGTTGTTCGCCAGAACAATATTGAAAACATCCCTTCCACCCCCCCATAAATCCACCAAAAAAATCCACTACAGAGGCCCAAGCTAAAAAAAACCTACCGAAATCCCTTTGGGAGGAAGCCTCCTCCGGTCCCTGTGGTGGCTGACTCGGTCCACCAGCCTGGCCAGGCTGCCGTTCTGGGGTTTTGGGTTTAAAAGAGGGGCCTTAATTCATTACCTATACTCTTTTGGGGCTAGTTCCTTATTATAAGTATAGTATAATGGGCCTCGGGTTTGGGGTAAGTTTAGGGTTTGGGGTATAAGGGGGTTTAAAAGAGGGGCCTTAATAATTACCTATACTCTTTTGAGGTTAGGTCCTTATTATAAGTATAGTATAATGGGCCTTGGGTTTGGGGTAAGTTTAGGGTTTAGGGATAAGGGGGTTTAGGGGTTTGGGGGTCTAGGGTTTAGGGTTTAGGGGTTTATAGAGTTTAGGGGTTCAGGGTTTGGGGTTTAGGGTTTGGGGGTTTAGGGGTTTAGGGGTCTAGGTGTTGAGGGTTTAGGGGTTGGGGTTGGAAGTAGGGTTTAGGGGTTTTTGGTTCAGGGTGAGGAAGATGGGCTGGGTTATCAGATTATGCGGGGTTTCGGGATAGGACTTTTGCTCTTATTTCGGACTCTCACGGACTTTTGGTGATTGTTGAGTGGTTCCTACACCCTAAACCCACATTGCAGTCCATGTTCTCGAAACCGTGCACGGGACTCACCAGTCTGCCGCTGTGATTCCTCCATACTCTCTGTATGGTTCCATTGTGGAGCAGGCCGGAACCCTTTGCTGCTTTTAGACCGCCCTAAACTCTAGACCCTGAACTGTACATAGCCTTAAATCTTAAACTTTTGCTTCTTTTTCGGAGCCAGGGGGCTTTAGGGTTTAGGCTTTAGTTAGGGGCTCTGGGTGTTAGGATTGCGGGGTGAAGGCCGAAGTGGCTGAACCTTCCGAGAACCCTGGGGGGCCAGAAGCATCGAGCCCGAAATTCGCAAAGCCCGAACGTCCCCAGCCTTGGCACATCAGCGCCCAAAACTAGCTGGATGCAGGAACACCGGACGCCTCAACGTGCTAAACTCCGAAGTCTTATCATTCTTGGGCCAGCCAAAAACACGTCAGTTTTCTGACCCTAAGCCGTCACGAAGCGTTACACCAAAACCCCCGACCCTTGCGGTAAAACCTAATCCATAAACCCCGAAGCGCTAATCCCTTTGGAGGGCCGAAAAGAGCACGACAAGCCCTAAGCCTTTACAAACACTAACCCTAAACAGGAACCCCAGGCTAGATTTTGATTGACGCTCCAGTCCAAACAAAAATCCCTTTCTACTCGCATTGAAGAGAGATCAACCCTATGTAAAGACTTCCCTCAACTCCCTCAGCACCAGAACCCCCGGCCCCAAGCCCTCTTAACAGGCCTAACAAAAGACTAAGAGCAAGCAACCCTTACCCCTTACATAAAACACCGAAAAGGAATCTGCAACCCAGAACAATATGGAATGCTGATAAAAACTCAAAAGGAACCCCATACCCTACTCCTCTGCGGCTTCAGGTCGCTGTAGACGTGCCGGAACCGACCCGGGGCTCCTCGTCACGGGCATTCGGGGGTTTATGGGGGTTCTGGTTTCAGGTGTTGTGTGATGTTATGGGGCTTCCTGGTGTATAAAGTGTGTATAAAGTGTGTTTCAAGCGAGTTTTCGTGTTCTGGGTTCAGGGTTTTAGGTTTTAGGGTTCGAGCATCTGCAGCATTAACATTTTGATTCAGGTGGCTGCTTCGTCATTCGTGAACCTTTATACTAGATTTGCTTGGTTTTGTGTTGCCAACACCTCCAACAGACATCAATAGACCAAAACAGCCCAACGCCCTACAAGCAACTATCGGAGCTAACGGCCCCAAGCTGTGTTGGGCTTAATATAGGGGCCTAAGCATAGTCTTATGGGCCCCCAAATGTATAGAACCCTACTATAGATCCCTTACAGACCCCTTTAAAGGAACCCTGTTCTAAGTATTAAGGCCCCTATTAGGGTGTTGCGCGCTCTTCGGTCTTCACGGTGGATGTGTTTGCGTCGACTTGGCTTGTAGGGTCTGGGTGTGTCCGGGTGTATAGTCCGCCATCACCCGAAACATGGGTTTAGGGTTTAGGGTTTGAAACGCCAAGGTCTGTAAGATTTCTGACTTGTTGCTTTCTTGCCGTGTGGGGGTGTTGCAGACGTTTGGGAGCTTGTTGCTTCGTTTGGCGTGGCGGGGCATTTCGCCTTGGGGCTAAACGAAGCTCCGACACCGGAGAAGCCTGAAACCGTGCACCGTAGCTCAAGGAAGCTGCAGAAGCCCTTAGGCTTGAGCCCAACCATTACACCCGAAGCACAGTGAGGGAGCAGATAACAACGAAGATGTGCAGCAGCATGCAGAGCGTAGGACCTGACAGTGGCTGTGTGGCATCAACACCCCCAAGCCCCAAACACCCCAACGAAACTTAGAACCACCAAGAATCAACACGAGGACCTGCCACTTGAACACCCAGAGCCTAGACCCCAAACTACTTTAAACCAAGAAAATGATAACCAATAATCTTGAAACCGTGAACGCGCACGACAGAACCCGAAAGCCCTAAACCCTAAACCCGACCCGCATAAGACCTCGAAGTGGAAGCCATGGTATCTTCCATGAGCTTCGGTTTACCGAAGCAGCGGCGGGCTGCACCTCGTGGCCGGCGCCTAAAGTATGTAGAAGGTTTAGGGTTTCGAAAGTTGGAACCTCAGTCTCCTGATGCCAATGTAATTAAGGTAGCGTATCGGGAACCCTAGCACCATTAACCCATGTTCCAACTTTCTGGGGTTCACCATAGGGGGATGAGGCCTTTGGCGGCGCGGTGGTTTCAGGGTTCCTGTAAAGGTTCCACTACCTGTTGCTTCGGGATCCTTGACAGGTTCACGGTTTAGGGTGTGTGGCAGGTTTCAGGGTTCCGGTAAGGGTTCCTTTAAGGGTTCTACAAGGGCTTCGGGGTTCCTGGTTCAGGGGTTCAGCGTTCCGGTTCAGGGCTTTGGGGTTGAAGCTTTACGACTTTGTTCAAGTTTTAGATTGAGGTTTGAGACTGCTGGTTAAGGACCCTAGAAGCTTTCTTTGGCGTTCAGGGTTTCGGAATTTGTCTATACTGCAGGCATTGGGTGTAGTTGCAGGTCCTAAACTTAAACTAAGTAAAGCCTACTAAATCATCTTGAACCCCGAGCCCCTAAGTTGGGGGTTCGAGTTCCCACGAAGGGACCTTGCGTGGCTCAGGGCTTTGGGTTTGGGGTTTGGGGTTTCGGTTTCGGGGGCTAAGGGGTTCAGGGGTGAGGGGAGCGGGTGCGAAACCGGCGAAACTCCTAGGTAGATTAAGCCAGGTGACCACCAAGCCCTTGCAAACCCAAGCACAAACCCACTTCAGCCCCTAAACTCGAAGCCCGAAACCTAAAACTCCTAGCTGAATCCTAAACGACCCTAAACCCTAACCCTAAAACTCCGAGTTAAATCTTAAACGACCGGACAAATGGCCCTAAACCCCTGAAGTCCCAAGTCCTTCTCCCTTTGCCCTAAGCCCGGGGCCCTAAATCCTAAGCCGTACGATACGCCTGGTAAGGAATTCCCGCTGTACTTGCAGTTGGAAAAGGGCCCCCAATTTAAAGAACAACAGAGACACACCCGATTAGCAAACTTTTTTCCATAGGGGGGCCTTAATGCCCATAATAAGGACCTAATAAGGACCTAATAAGGCCTATTTAAGGAAGTATAGTCCCCTACCCCCCTCCCCCCTACCCCCCTAAGGGTCCCTATGATTTTTCAGAGGTTAAGCAGTCATTCCGAGGCTCTCTACGGCTATATTATATTTGAGTTCACCTACTATGATTGCCCGTATTGTCATCAGTGCCCTTATTATCCGCATGCATATTTTGTTGCTATCATTGCTATGATTATGGTTCTGATGATGGTCTTGTCAGTGCCGTTGTTATCGTGTTCAGAGTTACAGGTATTGCTATACATAGATAGAACAATAGTCTTTAAGTTGCTATTGTACCAATATTGTCATATGCCCTGCGACTAGGGAGACCTTGGAAAGCGGAGCTGAGTGCAAACCTTGAGTTTGTTTCCAGCTTGGTTTAGGCCTGGAGTTTACGGCTTACCTAAGGTGGTTCGCCTAAAGCTGCCCATAATGTTAATTGGAGAGAAGGATTGCAACGTTTCAGACAGAGTTGCTACTTTCTGCGCCAGCGTGATGTGGCTGTCACAGCCGAACCCCTAACCCCCAGCCTGAAAGCTCAACCCCAAAGCAAGCCTAAACACTACCTAGATCCAAATAAACTACCCTTTGAAGGACTTGTATAAGGAAATCATAATAGCGGGGCCGTAAGTAAGGAAGGTTTCATAGGCTTCAGGTAACCTTGAGCCAGCCCGGATACCCCACATCCGAAAGACCTGCGCCTGAACCCTAAACCGTAAGCTTTAGGGTTTGGGCTTCCCCAAGACTTGCAGCAAGGCCCCAGCACAGCCGTAGTGAAGGCTGGCGAGGCCGCCATCCAAAGTTGGCAGTTTCTTCAAGCTGTGAGGGTTGCTAGTCTTCTTGTCCAACGAAGTTTTGAGAGTTTCGGTACTTCTTGCTGCAATCTGTTCGATTTTGGTGAGCAGGGTTTGATGTTTTGAGCATTGGCTTTTTGGGTGCGTAGGGTTTGGTTGACACTTTTGTCAGATCAGGGCTTGTGTGTACATCTTCATTCACGTTTTGGTGAGTGTAGATAGGCCTCCTTCTGAATATTGGTGAGTGTATATATTGGGTTTTATTATGGGGATACTAGTAAGATACACCATACCCTAAATCCTTGGAGTCTCGAAGGGCCCTGAAGGCTGCTGAAATCCTCAAGCTTAAACTTAGACCCTATCTTAGCCTCAACATCCCGCCTTTGCAGGGCTCCTCATTATGATGCCATTATCGAAGCCCCTGAAAAGGGAAGGTTTTCAGCGGTTTAAGGTAAGCTCCTAAAGTGCTATCCCAAAAGCATGTACTTTTCTTGGATTTCTTTTTAAGCCCTCCAGCTGAACAAGAAAACATAGTCATCAGCAAAGGAAGCGTTGGGGTCGGCCCCCTACAAGAGCTGTACAGACACCAGTTATAAACAGCACCCTAAACCGACCTAGACCCTAAACCCCAAGTGCAATCCTAAACCTTAAACCCCAAGTGTAGACCTAAACCCTTAACCCCAAACCCAAACCCTAAACCCTACACTCCAAGTATGAACCTCTTGACCTAAACCCTAAACCCTAGTAAGCCCTAGTATAAACCTAAACCCTCAACCCAACATGAAATAGCAGGCATGCGAGCCAGACTGGGAGCAACTTGGATGCGGTTTCGGCTTTTCCGGCTGCAGCAGGTTACTTTGGGGCCTTGGGTTTAGAGGAGTTAGGGCTTAAGGGTCAGGGTTTCGGGCTTATGGGTTTAGGGGTTTAAGGGTTAGGGCTTGATTTGGTTTAGGGTTTAGGGTGTGGGGTTTAGGGTTCAGGGTCTGAGAGTGGCTTTCGTGATTCCGGTGTTGAGTTTCAGGGTTTACGATTAGCGGTTTTTGGTGTTCAGGCTGCAGGATGGGATATTGAGGAATTTTAGGGGGCAGGACTTGCAGTTTTATGTGTCAACGCACGTTTAGGGCGTTGCTTCCGGGATCAGCATGTATCCGGGAACAAGATAGCAGGACATAAACCGTAAACCTTACACCCTAGGCCCTAGACCTTAAGCCCTACCCTAAAACGCAGGTATTCCTATATGGGAGTTTCCGAAATTAGGGGTACGCTATTTTGGGTCCTTTTGATAGTTTAGGGTACCATATTAGGGTCCCCTATTTGCGGAAACTCCCATATACTCGTACTTGAAGGCTTCTGGGTGGCAGGAGGCACGGGGCTCGGCTACATGAAAGGCAAAGCTCTTAAGCCACGATGATACGCGTTTCTTGAATTATGATAGGGGTTTCTCAAATCATGGTAGAGGTTTCCAAATTGTGCCAGGGTTTTCTTAGATGATGATACGGCTTATCTACAGTATGATAGTTGCGTCAATTATGATAGGGATCTCTGAAAATGAGGATGGAGGTTTCTTGAATTATAATAGGGTTTCTTTTAGTTTCATTGGATCATGTTGGGTCCTTGAAATAATGAAAGGGCTTCCAGGTTGAGGTTTGAAAGTTAAATGTCTGTGGTCTACGGTCTGCGGCTTTGGGGTTGTGTGATGTGTTCTTTGATGCAAAGGCTTGGGTTGCAGCTCTTAGGCCTTGGGGCTTTGAGGTGTTAATGCCTTGAAGGCTTTAGGTTGGGGTCGCGGGGGCGGGAGCTGTGAAGTTTTTGGATTTGTGCATTTAGGGCTCGGGGTTTCGCGGAGGACCTGAGTGTGTAATGCCACTATCCTAAACCCAAGAACCCTGCCAGCCGATCATCATTTTCAGAAAACCCTATCAGGATTTTAGACACCCCTCCGACAAGCCAAGACAAACCTACCATAATCTAAGAGAGCCCTAGCATAGTTTAAGGAGGCCCTTTCGCACATCGTGGCTGGTGGTTCAAGTTCTGCTTGGGGGCAAAGCGCACGCCCTCCTGCAAGCCAACACAAACCTACCAAAATCCAAGACAGCCCTATCAAAGTTTAAGGAGGCCCTTTCGGCAAAGGACACGGACGCTTCCACGGGTTGCTGGCATAGCAACGGCATGGTCTTATGACCTCTGGCACCAGTACCACGTAGCTGCCCTCGACACCCCTGCTCGAGCTGAGCTACGGTTGGCTCGCCAAGAAGGATGAGCAGGCGATCAAAGGCGCAGTCATAGCAACGCTAGAGCACTACCCGTCACATCAGGTTCCTCTGGTCTGCAGGCTGATCTGCGTTCAGGTCGACCACGTAGAGGTGTCCCCAGGCAGCACTTTGCCAGGGTCTACATTCCGCTTCTGCGCGGTCTGCGGCAGGCTCAAAACGCCGTTGTCGGCAGCGCCGACGTTAGCCAGTACCTCCAGAAACGGATTCAGGCGGAGGTGAAGCACGCATGCGGGTTCAGCGGCCTTGTTGGGATCGGGCAATGGAAGGAGATAGTAGGGAAGCACTTGAAAAACTAACCTCCAAGACCCAATTGATTTTTTCCAATTTTTCCAACCTCCCCAACCCCGAACCAGAAGCCCTCAACATGAACACCAGTCCCTGCACCCATCAAAAGCCTTCCAAAGCCCCGTCGCGCATGAAGTTTGAAGAAGTCCCCATGAAACCCAGGCCCATTGACTCCATAAGCCAAAACCTCCAAAACAACAAACCCGCAACACCAGTCTAAGCCATAACCCCAAAGCCACTAAACCCTCAATACAGGTCTAAGCCAACACCCCAGAATCCCCAAACCCTCAATACCGGTCTAAGCCAACACCCCAGAACCCCCAAACCCTCAATACCGGTCGAAGCCAAAACCCCAAAACACTAAACCCTCAAACCGGTTTAGGGCTTTCGAGTTTAGGAAAAACCCTTTCAGAGGACCCGGTCTCCTCAGCCGAGACCCTCAAACCCTAAACCCTAAACCCACAACGCCCTAAACCCTGGACATCCCTGAACCCCTTAGCCCTGAACCCTAAACCAACAACACCTTCAACCCTGAAGCCCTTCACCCTAAACCCAAAGTCAACAAAAGTCTAAACCCTCAACCTCTTCGCCCTTAGCTCAAAAGCAACAAAATCCTAAACCCTCGACCTCTTCGCCCTAAACCCCAGAAGAAGCAACAAAATCCTAAACCCTGAACCATCAACATCTTAAACCCTGAACCCCTTCACCCTACACCCTCCAGCCCTGATGGTCACCCCCAAGTAGCCCTTATAGTAACCCTTATAGACCCCTTCAACCCTCTAAAGGGACCTTAAAAGGAACCTTTGGGTACCCCTTAAAGGAGATCTTACAGAATCGCTTAAGGGTTATGGTCAGCCCTTGTAATTCTAGTATAATGGGCCCCAAAACCCTATTCTAATCTTTAAGGCCCCTATATAGTAGAAGCCAGAAAGTTGGAACATGGTTTTAGGAGGATTAGTGCTAGGATCCCTTATACTGTACATTAAGGGCATGAGGATACTAATGTTCCAACTTTCTGGCTTCTACTATATTGTGGTCACCCCCTAAACCCTAAACCCTAAACCCTAAACCCTAAACCCTAAACCCTAAGCCCTAAACCCTAAACCCTAAAACCCTATTCTAATCTTTAAGGCCCCTATATTGTGGTCACCCCCAAGGCGCCTTGCCGGTCTGGTCACGCTCGAAGTTGAGGGCCAAAGCGAGTTGCTGGAAGTGGCCGCCCGGTTTAGCCTTTGAGGTTTTAGGGTTTAGGGTCGTCTGAAATCTGTCAGGGTTTAGGGTTTTTGTTGAGAGTCCTTTGAAGGATTCTTGGTTAGGGGATCAAGAAGAGTCCCCTGAGGGATTGAGCTGGGGGTTTTAGGGTTTATGCAACGGTTTGGGAGCCCAGGCTGATGGGTTCGGGACCTAAACCCATAAACCCGAAACATCCTAAACACCGAAGCCCTAAACCTTAAACCTTAAACCCTAAACATTACCAAGGGTTCAGGGCTTAGGTTTGGGCTCCATCCACGAGCTTCCTTCGTCGGACATGTCCTTTGAGCTTAGAAGGGCTTTATTGTGCTTTAGGGTTTACGGTATAGGGGTTTAGGGGTGTAGGTGTTCAGGGGTTCGGGGGTTCAGGGGTTTAGGGGTCAGATAAGGCTGTGTAGGGGTTGTTTGTGGGACTTTATAGACCTCAGAAGTCCAAACCCTTACGACACAGGCTTTATGGGGGCCTCATAAGAAGCCACCAAGGAAGTCTTCGAGCAACCTTTTGTTCTGGTGATTCTAGTTATTGAGGCGTATTCTTGGCATTACGGCAGCTGCAAGAAGGAAAGCTAAAACTGACACACACGTTGTGAAACCCTGTAACACCATAAATTACACACACACATACATGTATATGTACTTGTGGGTATATACAAATATATATATACACACACACACCTTTTATATATATACACACCTATCTTCACAGATTCGGTCTAAGACCGTGTAGAAATCCCATTCTAGCTAGGACGGTGAGCTTGGCCCTCTGGTCTACACGGCCTCCGGGCAGAAAAGGCACTTCGAGTTTAGCAACCTGCCCCTGGGAAGCCTTTATGGACATGGAGCTTCTTTAGGGCTTAGGGTTTAAGGTCTAGGGTTTAGGGTTTAGGGATTTATATGGTTTTATACAGTTGTTTTTTTTCAGGTTTTTTTTACAGGAGTTCCGTTCCAGAGGCCCTGAAAACATCGGTCTCATCTCATCATTCTGGCTCTTCCCTGAACCCAAAACCTTGGTCGGTTTACCTTATCCGGTTCTCGAGCTGGTTTTCATTGTGGGTTGGCGTATCTTACGTCTTAGGGTCCTTGGTATTAGGGTTTCGGACAGCAGGGTTTAGAAAGTTTAGAGTATTGGGTATTGAGTGTTTTGATATTGTAGAAGGCAATAGCTCAGTTGCGTTTAAGGCGTTGGGGTAATTATGCAGGAATTATCCAGGGTATTGGGCTTTCTTTGGTGCTGTAAGGTTGCAGCACATTATTGGGGTTTAGGGTATTCAGGTATTGGGGTGTCGTAGGCTTCGCGACTTTTGCCAGGGATTCACATTCAATGTAAGGCTGACTGGCTTGGATTGGATAGGCTACTTAGTGGGCCCCCATATTAGATAGGTTCGCTCGACAGATGTTTTCCGTTTCCCGGCATCCATTGTGAGCAAAGGGTCCGAACTATTTCTATTGTACAAAGTAGGGTTCCCTTAATCGCAAAGACAAAGACCTATCGTGTTATCGGGCGGCAATGCGATTGTCTTCCAGACTCAGAGCTGCGAATTCATCTGCGAAGTTCTCATGATTACCAGTAACCCCCCAAACCCCTAAACCCTAAACCCTAAACCGGGTCATGCCCCAGAGGACCTTTTAAGTTGAGGGTATAGCCCCTAAACCAGTAGGTTCGTTGATCTCCAGGTATTGCTTAGCATGATGTGTTTATGGTTTCGGGTTTAGTGTCGGGGGCAGGGCTTATCTGCCAGTGGCATGACAGTAGATGTAGCTGTTGAATGAGATGAAATCGGAAATCCTACACTCAAGCTGTTAGGCTCAGCCCTTGTCATTCATCCGCATACATCCTAAACCCTATAAACCCTAAACCCCCGAATCCGAAGCTTCTTGAACCCTTCATCATACTTCAAGGAACACGGGCGCATTGACCGTGGTCGAGATTCCGCAGAAGCAATGGAAGGATGGGGGCATGCTTGCCACAGGTCATCATACGATATGCTGCATGCTGGTTTTGGCTGACGGTTCTGGTTTGCAAAGACTTGCAATTTTGCACACCTCTTCTCGGCGCACCATTTACGGTCAAGTTGGTCTTGTGTATAAAGACACGAACATGCGATGTGCGTAATGTAATGTTCTGCAGGCAGGTAGGTAGGTATGTATGCATGCATGCATGTATGATGTATGCATGTATGTATGTGCATGCATGCATGCATGCATGCATGCATGCATGCATGCATGGATGTACCGCATAGCTGCTTCATTACCCTCTTGATCTTCGGGTCTGCTTCAACCCGAAACAAACCCAAACCCTAGACTCTTTTGATCTTTTGGCCTCCTGATTAACACATGGGTGCTAGTAGAAGGGACTTCCTTATTGCGGTGCTGCTCGAAATTGGGGAACTTAAACTAATTCGATAGAGCGAGCCTCCAGCTGTAGTAGCTCCGGCAAAAGCACGAGCCCCGTAGCTGTACTCATAAGAGCGGGAACAGCAAGCATAACAAAAAGTTCCGAAAAAAACATTCCGTACGGTTCCTTACTATTAGTGTCGCTCTCCCTCTCTCTCTTGCTCTTTCTCTCTCTCCCATCCATATATGTGTATGTCTACACATACATTGGTATTCATATTTATATGTATATGTAGACCTTATGCCAAAGCGGCAGAGGACTACACATCTTCCGAGCGAAAGGTCGTTCGCAAGCTCAGAGTCGGCTTGGGGTGCAGGAGCTCGGGCTTCTAGTTCCAGGAGCACCCTGAACCCTGAACTTGAACTCTAAAACCTAAACCCCAAGAGTATGTAGAATAATAGTCTTTTGCCGGTGTTGAGCCGTTATTTTACTTTTGGGGGGATTTTAGGTAAAGCCTAAGCCCCTGAACCCTAAGACCCTACATCTTGAATCCTGAACCCTGAACTAGGGAGCCTGGAGTTCTTTTCTTCGCCGTTTAGGGTTACCCAGGGTTTTAGGGTTTAAGGTTTTTGGGTTTTTCAGGGTTTAAAAATGCAGGGTTGGGGGGGATCTGGGTTTTCGTGGCTTTTGTACTTTGGGCTGTAGTGTTGTGTGTTTGGCGGGTGGGTGTTGCGGGCTTCTTTCGTCACTAGGCAGGGCTTCCGTCGTGTCCCTTCATGAGCAGCTTTCCGGGAACGTTACTGGGTCTGTTTTGTGCATTTATCATGCACGTGTTATATAGTGAAGAATCTGCATGTCTTATTATGCATGTGCTAGGTTGGGTTTCTTAGCAACAACCCAGGGGTCCCTGTCATACTCCATCGGCCTGGTGTGTAGAGCCGTGTGCATTTGCAAGAACCGCGAAGCCCTGCACTCTAAGGAGTTTCTGAAAGTTTAGGGCTAGGGTTTAGGATCAAACTACACATCCTAATCCCGTGGACCAATGCAGGCCCTAAATCCTAAACCCTAATATAGGGGCCGAAAAAAATACCAATACTATTCTTCGGGTTCCGTACTATAACAAGTATAGTATAATTTACTCCAGCAGGCCCAGCACCCTGTTCTAATTGTTAAGGGCCCCACATTACCCTAAACCCTAAACCTACCAGCCCCCAGGCCTGCTACATGGCCGCGCGCCGGAACCAAGCCTTGCGACAGTGGGCGGGCCTGGCGCAGTATCAGAGCGTGTGGCCACGAGGGGGTAATACAGGGGTCTTAATCATTATTAATGGGGTTCCTTTAGGGGGTCCTGTAAAGGGGTCTATGGGATGTATAATATAGTATAGGGGCTTAAATAATTACCAATGAAATTACCAATACTATTCTGGGGTTTTCTTATCATAGTTATAGTATAATATGCCCCAAGACCCTATTCTAATTACTAAGGCCCCCTATCTTAATGATCAGAGCATGTGGCCAGGAGGGGATGCCTGGCTCAGTGGTCCTACTGTCCTGGGTCCTCAACCTTCACCCCAAAACCCTAGTGTTGTTAGGCATACAGGTTGAAAGATGCGAAGGGTTTCACTGAGAGTTACAAGATCATAGTATCAATAGCCTTAGATAGTTACACCCTAAAACGGAAAAAACCCTAGATAGAGGTTTGCAGGATCATGGGCGTTCCTGGGTCTGTATAGGGTTGAAGGGACACTGGCCCGCTGAATAGGCAACTGGGCTCCCAGGGAGGGTTGCAAAAACACTCGCCTTGAAAACAAGCCCTGCCTTTTCCACTATACGTTAAGATACGTTGAAAAGACCTCTTCAAACCCGAAGCAGTGTCTCTTGCCTTATCTAATATGCGATGTTCCCAAATAGAACTTACCCTAATCATCGTACAGGCCCCTTTGAACCTAAGCAGTGTCTCGTCATCGCATCGCTTCGTGCCAGGCATCGCAGGAATCCCAGGCGGAGCTCATCGCCAAGCAGGAGGCGGTAAAGAAGGAGGAGGAGGCCCCCAAAGCTCTGGCAATTCGAACAGGGTTTTGGGGTTTAGGGGTTTTGGGGTTTAGGGGTTTAGGGGGTTTAGGGGATTAGGGGGTTAGGGGGTTCGGGTTTAGGGTTTTAGAGGTCCAGGGTTTAGGCTTTAGGGCTTTAGGGGTTTAGGGGTTTAGGGTTTTAGGGTTTTAGGGTTTAGGAGGTAGGGGGATGTTTCCATGCAGCATGGTTTAAGAAGCGTTTAGAGATGAGGGAATATTGGGTGATACTGTTCCTCCAAAAATTTAAAAAAGCTGTTCACACCTCCGTCTTTCAATAAAGAAAAATCAGTATGCTTTTGTTCCCCAACGCATAAGGTTCGATGATGCCGTAGGTTCTATCAGCCTGATCGCTAAGCGCAGAAGCATAGCAATCGCCGATAGTCTTCCATCGGGGTCCTCATTATAGACATATCAGATAATGTACCCCAAGCCGTGTTCCCATTATTAAGGCCGCCACGTTTGGCTTCTTCGGTATCGTGATTTCTTTCAAGGGGAGCTCGTTTGCTTTGGAATTTTCCGGGTTTGTATCACCTAGCAAACCACGGGTTCAGCCCTGAGCACCAGCTCTTGCTGGGGTAGGGCGCCGTCATGCCCATAATAAGGACTTAAAATTTAAGGAAGTATAGTTCCCTACCCCCCTCCCCCCTCTCCCCCCTACCCCCTGAAGGGGTCCCTATGCAACTTTGAAGTAAAGTTTCATAGAAGGGCCACGGTATAGAAACTTAAACCAGTAGACGGTTTTCGAATCTGACCAAGCCGTAGCCTTCACGATTGAGATACGGTTTCAGACCTCCCTAAGCTCTTCGGGGCTGTGCGTTGTTAGCGTTCAGGGGTTTAGGGATTAGACTGAATCCGGAACCAGGACATTGCCCTCAAGTTTGCAACCTTACCGCTGGGGAACCCTGAACAGTCAGGATCCCCTAGTACCCTCCTCCCTTGAACTACCCTCGCTTCAAGATCCTACATATTCACGGGTTTCAGAGAACACTACCATAGAAGACCCGAAACCTAAAACCCCAAAGCCCTAAACCCTAAGACCCGAAACTCTAAATCCTACACCCCTAAACCCTGCAACCCCTGAAGCCATAAACTCTGAAGCCTAAACCGTAAACCCCTAAGCCCTGCAACCCCTAAAGCCATAAACCCTGAAGCCTGAATCCTAAAACCCTAAACCCTGCAACCCCTGAAGCCTAAACCCTACACCCCTAACCCTGCAACCCCTAAAGCCATAAACCCTAAACCCTACATCCCCAAACCCTAAACTCTGCTGCAACCCCTAAAGCCATAAACCCGAAAGACTAAGAGGGCAAGAGCCATCGAAACGTTGCCGAGGCGGCGATCAAGGCGCTGGAGGGCCGATGCCAGGCCAGGAACTTCTGGGATTGCTGGATTTCCCAAGGTGTTTAGCGTTGTAGGATTTGAGGGTTTAGGGTTTAGGGGTTTAAGGGCTTAGGGTTTAACAGGTTTACGGTTCAGGGGTTTAGGGTTAGGGGTTTAGGGGATTAGGGTTTAGGGTTTAGGGGTTTAAGGGGTTTGTGCTTGGGGTTCTATTTTATCCTAGGCCCTCAGGCTCGGTTGGGTTCAGGGTTTAGGGTACCTAAGCCCTGTTAGTGTTCAAAGTTGGGGGTCGAGGTACCCTTAGCCCTAAAGTCGATTAGGGTTTGGGGTTCAGGGGTGTTAGAAGGATATTCTTTGTAGTTTCGCATGGGCAATTTTTGTAGGTGTTTAGAGGGTCCATTCTATGGGGCTTTCCATAGGGTCTTTATGACTTATGATGGGGCTTTCATAATTTTTATGAGGTTGTTATAGGTCTGGATGTTTGTTTCGAGTTTGGGTGCTCAGGATTTCTAGCTGGATACTGTAAGTTTCGTTTATACACATATGTATGCATGTTTGTATGCACGTACGTACGTAGGTATGTATGTATGTATGTATGTATATGGTCTTGCAGAAGGATTTGTTCACGAATATTTGCGCAGACCCGTCAAGTAGGACCCAGGTGGGATTTCAGAAAGGTTCTAGTGTTGTCACGCAGTTGCACAGGTTTCATTTGCAAGGGTTGTGAGTGGTGCTGTTGGGTTTGGGTGTCTGTAATGGTTTTTGGTTAAGCTGCTTTGATATGCTTTTTGGAAGGCTGGTTCAAGGGCGCGCTATAGGGTTACAGACCTAAAAAATCGGATTCAAGTAAGGACTGGATCCCAAGCTAGTAACGTACGGCTTGGTTTACGACAAAGTCCAAAAACACACGAGCCGAACAGACTTGGGAGATCTGCTTTGCTGGCTTCACGGTTTGCGGCCTTGGATTTAGGGAGGTTTATGGTGTAAGAGGTAAACCTATTGCTTAGATCCCCAATACCTAACCTTTAAACTTTTTGGGTTCATATAGTTTAGTAGGGGTCGGAGAGTTTAACCTTTTATTTCTGTGGCTTATTTGGGGTAGTACTTGGAGGCCCTTTTGACTTAGTAAGTCTACTTAGTATCCCCTAGAAACCATATTATAATCCCCCATAACCCACCTTACTAACCCTACTTACTAAGTCAAAAGGATTATGCCCCAAACCCTAAACCCNCCCTTTTGACTTAGTAAGTCTACTTAGTATCCCCTAGAAACCATATTATAATCCCCCATAACCCACCTTACTAACCCTACTTACTAAGTCAAAAGGATTATGCCCCAAACCCTAAACCCTAAACCCTAAACCCTAAACCCTAAACCCTACTTACTAAGTCAAAAGGGCCTCCAAGTAAGATTGACACTGGCAAGGCCGAGCGCGAGCGGCCGCCCATCCAGTGGCAGCCCATCGCCTTTGAGCGATTTGGCGGAAGTTCTCGTCTTCAGTGTCGGGTTCTTGGGGCTTCAGGGTTTAGGGTTTAGGGTTTAGAGTTTAGGGTTTAGGGTTTAGGGTTTAGAGTTTAGGGTTTAGGGTTTAGGGTTTAGGGTTTAGGGTTTAGAGTTTAGGGTTTAGGGTTTAGGGTTTAGAGTTTAGGGTTTAGGGTTTAGGGTTTAGAGTTTAGGGTTTAGAGTTTAGGGTTTAGGGTTTAGAGTTTAGAGTTTAGGGTTTAGGGTTTAGGCTTCGGGTACTACTCAGGGTTTACCGGCTTTAGGGCCTTTGCGGTTTAGCGTTTGCGGTTTTGGGGGCTTCGGGTATCGGGTTGTTGGGGTTCTTGGTGTTTTCGGTGTGATTTTAGCACGGGTTTAGGGTTTCATAACACCGGCATTCATGACCTTATATACAGGCTGTTCATCTCAGCATACTTCGTTTGAGCCGCAGAGGCTGTTCAGGGTTTTGTAGGGTAGGAAGGGTTGGGCTTTTGGCCAAAGTCTCGGGTCTTAGTACTTTGGGTCTGGGGTTCACGGCGTAGCATGCACTGCTTACACCTAAGTTAAAGAGTATACTGTAAACCGTCAACCCTAGCCCATACTACCCAGTTGGGGAAGTCGGGGAGTTTAAGTGACATCAGCATGGGGTCAGCTCCCGCCAGAAATGCTTGGCAGTTGAGCCTCTCAGCAACCTTGTGGGCAACTCTACAACTGCGGCAGAGCTCATGGTTTAGGGTTTAGGGTTATAGGGTTTAGGGTTTAGGGTCTAGGGTTCATAGCTGCCTGCCCGGAGCCAGCCGAGGCTGTCGCGCCCAACGATATGGAATCAGCTGCCAACGGGCCAAAAGCTGAGATGCAAATGCGGCAGCATCAAAGGCAAAGCTGATGTCTTGCCGTGAAAAGACGCAGAGCATCTTGCGCAAAACCCACCTCGATCAGCAGGACAGTGCTCTGCAAAAGAATCGAACTCCTTGAAACACATTTTTGCTGGTCAGGAGGGCATGCATGGCGGGTGCCAGGATTGTGCGAGCTTACCGCGAACTATGCGCAATCAGAGGTCGCGCGCACACCTACACCAATGCTGAGGAGTGTCCTGTGCCCGACCGGTGGCTGCTGTAGGTCATGCTGCCAAACTTGGAGGAACGCTTCAATGCGCAAATCAATGGAACTGACATGCATTCGATCTCCCTGGGCATACCAAGGCAGCTTTGGTATGCAGTGTTATGTTGTCGTGCCAATGTTCGTCCTCGTTCGGCATAGCCACAGATGCGTCGCCGCCAGCATTTCCTGGTCGATATAGTTTGTGCCACGATGCGAGCGAGGAGAACATAAAGACGCGCATGGATGCATGGCACATGTTCGACGGTGGACAGATCTTCGTCGACATGAATATGTATAATGTAGAGAGAGCTTTGCCAAACTACTTGCAACGTTATCCTGTCGCAGCTCTTTTTCGCCAGGGAATTCGAAACCTAAACCCGAAACCCCTGGCCCTAAGCCTAAGCGGCTTAGCCTTCAACCCCCAAACCATCCTGGTCCTAAAACCCATAAACCGTTATCAAACCTTAAACGCCTAAACCCTGAATCGTGACGCCGGGACGGTGGTGATGGCATTTCCCAGTCTGCCGGCCCAGCAATATAAGCGTTGAGGGTGTCGGGCTTAGGGTCTGGGGTTTGGGGTTTAGGGTTTGGGGTTTAGGGTTTAGGGTTTGGGGTTTGGGGTTTAGGGTTTGGGGTTTAGGGTTTAGGGTTTGGGGTTTGGGGTTATTTTCAATCAACCCGCGGCCCCAAACCCGGCACCCTAAACACATCTAAACACCAAATTTCGGCTTTAAGGTTTATTCTAAACCCCCCTGATCTGAATTCCCATGCCCAAGGACGGTCACGGAGCACCACATGAAGAAAGCGCCTGGCATGCGCCTCCTCCGCAGTACGTGCTTTGGACTTTGGGTGCACGGGACTTCAGTGTTGACCATAATTCAGGTGGGCAAGTCGTAAATCCTCATTACATGCTAAGTAGTGTGGGCATGCCTCTAATCTTAAATCCTGATTACCTGATTCTTTTGCATAAAGCAGCGCCCTTGAGCCCTACACCCTGACGCTCCGGATTTGGAACCTCGGCTCTGACTGCGCTGCCTGTGCACCAACATGTGGGTGGTTGTCAAAATTGGGGTCCCTTTTTGGGTCCCTATTATAATACGGCACCCATTATTTAGGGTACCCAGAAAGGGACCCTAATATTCCCAGAGGGTCCATATACACTACGATTATGGAATTAGGCCCTAAAAGACCATCCCCATTATGGTTTTGGGGACCTAATTCCATAATAGTAGTGTATACTTGGAGGCCCTTTTGACTTAGTAAGTCTACTTAGTATCCCCTAGAATCATATTATAATTCCCCATAACCCACCTTACTAACCCTACTTACTAAGTCAAAAGGGCCTCCAAGTAGTAGTGTATATGGAATTTCTGAGAGTGACAACCACCCATGTCAGTCTCGCTCAGCGACGCCGGCTCCGAGAGCTGCGACTCTGTGCCGCGGTTTAGGGTTTAGGGTTTTGGGCTTAGGGTTGAGGGTTTAGGGTTTTGGGCTTAGGGTTTAGGGTTTAGGGTTTAGGGTTTTGGGCTTAGGGCTTAGGGTTTAGGGTTTAGGGTTTTGGGCTTAGGGTTTAGGGTCTAGGGTTTCTCGACTACATGGGTGCGCCGTCGCTGGGAACGACAAGCGCACCGGGACCGTCCGGGAGTACAATGTCGGGTGCATTTGCAAAGTTTACAGCTGCCGGGACTTCAGGAAAGAACAGACGGACAGTGATGCGAAGAAGAAGGGAATATATATATATATATATATATATATATATATATATATTACACGTATAACTACATAGTTATATACATATATGCAAATAAAAAGAAAAGACATGCATGCATGCATACATACGTACATACATACGTACAAATACATATATATATATATATGTATATGTATATGTATATGTATATGTATATGTGTATGTTCTTGGGCCCTGAACCCGAGGATTTCCCGGGATCAAGGGTCCAGGGACTTGCAGGTTTAATGTTCAGGGTTTAGAGCTCAGGGTGTAAGGTTCAAGGTTCAGGGATTGAGGGTTTGGAGCTTAGGGTTTCCGAACTTTGGGGGAGTACATCGGCTGCTTTGTTTTTTTTTCGGGGGTTTAGCAAAAAACGCAGAAATTTGGTTGACGCTCCGCAGTCGCAGTAGCAGTGGCGATAGCAATGGTAATAATAGTAGCACCAGTGAGAGTGGAATCGGTAGTAGGGGTTCAAAGGCTGATATTGATTGGAGCAGCAATGGAGGCAGCAGTAGTAGCAGCTGGATGAGGAGAAAGCCTCATCACATAACCCCGCGCACTTGCCGCCGTGCAGGCTGTACGGCCTGGAATTTCCCTGGTCGTGCCCTCAATGGTTTGCATTGAAGAAAGAGTGTCATGTTCGTCGCAAGTGCTGAATTAGATTTTGAAGCCCATATCGTTTTTCCCTCAGGTTTGGGGCCTTTCCATCCTTCTCCAGGATAGCTTGAGGTTTGCGTCTCGATGTTGTAGCATTCAGGATTCCAGACGCTTGGGGCCCGTAAGAAGTTGACAGCCTCGTCGAGACCACACCAAGATTCCGCTCCTCAGACTAAAACTCCGAAACCGTAAACCCTAAATTCCTAAACCTTAGCCATAAACAATTAATTAACCTTCAACACTAAATCCTTTGCCCTAAACCAAAAAGCCGTTTTCGCTGACCCCCGCCCCGGCAATTCCCGCATCCCAAGCTGGAGACCACGAAGCCAGAAGCAAAGACCCTGATCTAGGACATTTTTGTGATGAGACAAGGCTTTTTTGGTTTAGGGGGTTATATGAACTTGATACTATATAGTACACTATCTGAAAGGATGAGAAAGGAATATTGTTACGTATTGTGCAGAAACTTAAATTTCAAGACCAGCCATAAGCCCCAAACCTTTGCCCGGATTTTCAGCGCCTCAGCCTATGAGCATGGCAGTTTAACCCAATTCTTGTTTAGGGTTTAGGCTTTTCAGGTTTAGGATATGGGGTTTAGGATTTGGGGTTTAGGGGTCGAGGGTTGAGCATTTTGATTTGTAGCGCTGGGGGAGTTGTCCCAAGCCCTGTACTCTATGCCCTGCCACGGGCTTGAGCCCAATTCGCCGAAACAAAGCGACTCTACTGTACGGCCCCAAAGGCCCAAACGCGTAAAAAACTACGGTACTATCAAAAAGGCTGAAATGAAACGCTGCAAACCCCTTCTAGGACTATAGGGGCCTAAATAGTTTCCAATGCTGTTTTGGGGGCTCCTTATGATAATTATATATAATTTCGTATGGCTTACCCCCCCAAAACCACATTCTAATTATTAAGGCCCCTACATTACAGAACCCTACAATAGATCCCTTAAAGACCCCTTTACAGGAACCCTACTAGGACCGTAAGCGCTAAGCCGCTGAAGCAGCAGAAGGACTGGGCCCATGCTGGAAGAGTTCGGGCCCAACTGGTCAGGGCCTGAGCGGTTTAGGGTTGAGGGTTTAGGGTTTAGGGTTTAGGGTTGAGGGTTTAGGGTTTAGGGTTTAGGGTTGAGGGTTTAGGGTTTAGGGTTGAGGGTTTAGGGTTTAGGGCCTAGTAGTAGAGTAGGTAACCTTTAACCTTTTGGGGTAGTCTAATCCCTATATAATCCTTATATTATGAAAAAGGTCAACCTTTCGTTCCCCAAGATACCCGACAAGTAGGAAGGTCTGGAGGTGGGGGCTGAGGGTCCTTCTATAAGGGTCCTTCTGTACAGGTTTCTATACTTGGAGGCCCTTTTGACTTAGTAAGTCTACTTAGTATCCCCAAGAAACCATATTATAATCCCCCATAGCCCACCTTACTAACCCTACTTACTAAGTCAAAAGGGCCTCCAAGTAGGGTTCCTCTAAAGGGCTCCTTCTACAAGGGTCCTTCTGTACAGGTTTCTATAGGGTTCCTTTAAAAGAGACCTTTTATAAGGGCTCCTATAAACGTAACTATAGGGTTCCTCTAGAAGGGTTTCTCTTAGGCCTTTAGGGTTGCTCTATTGAACGTTTTGGTCCCGGTGTAGGGTTTAGGGTTTAGGATCTAAGGAATTTAAGGTTTGAGGGTTCGTTTGTGTGTGTTAGAAGGTTTTGTAATGAGGGTTGTGTAGGGCTTCTTTTGTGTAGCTTAAGAATAAGTGGTAAAGGATTTTTGAGTATTGATAGGACTTTAAATGGCCTTACTGGTTAGACTGGTGTTGTCCGTGTATGTTATAGCACCATCACATAGGGACCACCAATAAGTGGATATGATCCCAACTTATTTCCGACCTCTTACGTAGCGTTTCAGGCTTTGGGTTCAGGACAGGGTCTGTAGGGTTTAGCTTAAGAGAGGTTATGTAATGGAGCCTTCCATAAAATAAACGAGTGACCCAATGACATACCAGGAAATCTTATGCAACCCTTGCCAAACATACCCTTGCACAAACACAGGCCCCACCGTAGCCTTTTCTGTGGCTTAAAGCGTTAAGAGGAGGATTTGTCAGGGTTTTCTCCCCGTCGGTCGGGTTAGGCCTTCCCAGCTGTGGTAGTGAAATGGGGACGTGCAGGGACCCACTGTGAATACAACTATCACCTAAGGCCTGGGTCTCAGCTTCAGGTTCGGGAGGTTCAGCATGTCGATTGAGGATATAGGTTTGGGTGTGGGTAAGGGGACGGATCAAGGATTGTTTTTCTTGGGCCATATCACCCAAATAGCCCTAAGCCCAAAACCCTGAAGCACTGGCTGTTTTGCAAACAACGAAAGCACAACGGACCTGGAACACATCCTCGTGCTCAGGCTCACGGAGGCCTTTCATCGTGCAGGTGCTCTGCTCTTTTGCTGTTTTGAGACGAGGGAAAGCAGTAATATAGGCGCCTAAAGACCTACCAATACTATTTTTCTTTGGGGGGGGGGTTCTTATTATAAGGATCGTATCATGGGCCCCTACATCAACAAAGGGTTCGGGGCTTCGGGGTTAAAGTTTGGTTTTGTCAGGCTTCACGGGTTTGGGGCAAAGGATCTTACAGTTCCCAGACCCCCGGGAGGATCTAGAAAGTAGATCCCCTAATTTGGGGCCCTATACTACTAAGGGTACTTTTTTGGAACCCCCATTAAGGGATCTACTTTTTGGATCCTCCCGGGGGTCTGGGTTTAGGTTAAGATTGAGGATGCACAGGTTTCGGGTCTAGTAGATTGTGTTTTCGAGGAACAGGATTTGGGATAGGGTCAGGGTTCAGCGTTTTGCAGTTGCGTCTGCAACCCGCTCATCGGGTTTCACGCAAGTTTTTCAGGGTGCAGAGTATAGCATGTCTTGATTGCTTAGCACCCATTCTCCCTCCAATACAAGTGGATCGTGCCGAGGCCCACAAAACCCTAGTCATGTAACCAATTAATCGGCTTCCATCCTAATGTAAGAACCTGATTAAGAAACCCTGGGCCTATGGCACCCAAAATAGTAGGATTCATATAGGGAACCCTAATAAAGGCCCAAGGTTTCTTAATCAGGTTCCTACATTAAACCCTAAACCCTCATCGATGGTTTGAGGTAGAGGTTTGAGAGGATAACCTAAGGGAGGCCTTCAAGAGCTCATAAAGCATCCTCTGGAGGAACCTCCCCATACCCTAAACCCGGAACCCTGAACCCTAAACCCTCAACCCTAAAACCCTAAACCCTAAACCCGGAACCCTGAACCCTAAAACCCTAAACCCAAGAACAAACCTGCGAGGCAGCCTGGAGAAGTCCAACCGAGTCACGCAGGTCCGCGTGGAGAACATCAAGGACCCGTGGCCGCTGGTGGCATTCAAGGGTTTAGGCTTTAGGGGTTTCTCTCAGGGCTCCTCAGGTGGTCAATAAAGGTTCTATCCTTGGTCTAGAAATGCTCTATCAAATTCTAAAAGGGTTCTCTACGAGTCTTGAGGGGTTCTCTAACGACAAGGGCCCTCCTGTTGCGTATGTTGGTGTTTTGTGTGTTGTTTAGGACGTAGTGGGCTTGTGGAGCATATGAGTAGCTCTCTAAATTAGGGCCCGTTGTGGGGTTCTTTGTCTAACCTCTAAACCCTAAACCCTAAACCGAAAGGGACACTAACTCAGAGAGCTACCTTATAGGTTTTACGGCCAGTTTAGGGTTTCTCCTTAGCCCACCAAAGCCTACCGTTTCGTAGGGTCCCGATACATTCCATATTGGGCTTTATAGTAAGAACCTACAAAAAACTAGGTTGATGGTTTGAGGTAGGGTTTTAAGGCTAAGCTAGGGTTCAGGGACTGTGGTTCGGGGTGTAGGGCGTTGCGATGTTTCGGATTTGGGGAGCAGGGCCTAGGAGGTGCTTTCTTTTCACTCGCTTAGTTTAGGGTTTAGGGTTTAGGGTTTAGGGGTTTAGTCAGGGTGTTGATCAGTCGTCAAAGTTATAGCTCCCTCACAGTAAACTCGTCATGGTTAACAGATTAGCTGAAAAAGCCCTTCAATATAGGGGCCTAAATAATTATCTATACAGTTACTATTTTGGGGGTTCCTTTTTGTAAGTATAGTATAATGGGCCCCAAAACCCTACTCTAATTATTAACGCCCCTACAGTACGCCTTGCACCGCGAGACCCCCTAAGCCGTACGCCGTTTACGTTGCATCCACCGAGTCCTTGAGATCCTAAACCCGAAACCCTAAACCTGCCCTAAACCCCTAAACCCTAAACCCTAAACCCTAAACCCCTAAACCCTAAACCCCTAAACCCGAAACCCCTAAACCCCTAAACCCGAAACCCTAAACCCTAAACCCCTAACCCTAAACTTGTGGGAGGTGACGGCCGGAAACAATGCGGGCAAGTTCCTCTTCAATGTGAGTCTCACGGNCCTAACCCTAAACTTGTGGGAGGTGACGGCCGGAAACAATGCGGGCAAGTTCCTCTTCAATGTGAGGCTCACGGTGGACTCCGGGGGGGGGGGTGTCGGTTCGGTTTTGGGGGAACCCACGGGTTTCGCAAAACCTGGCCCTCAGTGGAAAGGCCCGGTCTGCGATTTTGGAGTTTAGGGTTTAGGGCTTGTGGGGTTTATAGGGTTTAGGGTTTATAGGGTTTATAGGGTTTAGGGTTTAGGGTTTTAGGGTTTTAGATTTTTTCGCAGAGGCTGCAAGATCCTTTCATCAAGCAATGCTACCTGCAGCAGGTATGCCAACGAACGGCCGGGACTACACACCAAATTGTTCGCAAAAGTGCCCATCTCAGCCTCCGCGGCAGGACGAAGCATGTTCGGCAGTATAGGAAGCAAGAGCTAGCACATAAATACGTTCGGAATTGGGGGTTATGTGTTGCTATTCCGTGATGGTGGCAGTTTCACAGCTCACATCACAGCTGGAAACGACATCGAATCTTTGTAACTCGAAAGCCTCAAAGCTGAACGGTGTAGGCTTTCAAGTTTGAAGCCGCCCACCCTCGGGCTTGAATCCCAAAGCTTCGGACCCCGTACCTGAAATGCTTCAACGGCATGGTGTACCTGTGCCCTTGAATGAAATTAAACCCCATGAGCCCTAATCGGCCCTAATCTATGGTTTAGGGTTATGAGCCCAAATCTATGGAGCGAGACCCTGAAATGTTCAGCAGGGAGCTTAGATTTCTTTATCCAGGCTTCGTCTATGCAAATCTACATCTTTAGATCATATGTTCCTACCCTAAACCCTAAACCCTAAACCCTTCCTAGGTCGTATTGGGGGGATTCGGGCCCCTTCTTAGTCCTGCTTCTGGCTTTCTTAAACGAGGTGCCCCAGTAGTACCCTTTTACCCTTTTTCTTTTTGGGTTCCCTTATTAAAACCGAATAGTAGGAAACCCAACGGTCCCTCTAATCCTAAGTCCGATACATAAAATGTGAAACAGTCCTATACAACCCTAAAGCCTAAACGCTTGAACAAGTTTGAACCTCAGAGTTCAGGGTTTAGGGCTTAAGGTTTAAGTTTTTTGTTGACGTCGCCGGTGGAATCACAGTGCCCTTACGTCTGAATCCCCGAATCCATCGACCCGCCAGGCTCAGGGGTTGGATTTTCCTTTTAACTACAATGAGCTGCTTTTTGGTAGATATCCTAAGCATAGAGACCCCGAGCCTAGAACACTACACCCTAAACCCCCGCACCCTAAATCCCAAAACTCCAAAGCTGGTTCCTCCTAGGTTCCCTTTCAGATGACGAAGGAGACGAAGCAGGCGCGCCAGCATCCGGGGAAATTCGGGTTACAGGCTGCGGGGACTGTAGGAACCTGATTAAGAAACCCTGGCCCTATAACCCCCAATATATTAGGATTCATATACGGAACCCCAATAAAGACCCAAGGTTTCTTAATCAGGTTCCTACATTAGCCAGGAACCTCCCAAGGACCCGCCTAATGTTGGATACCGATTAACAAACCCCCCC